>OENT01000745.1:0-51685 GCA_900239685.1 Rotaria macrura | reverse complement strand
TCTTTTGCTTGTAAGCAAAACACACGTCTACTGCATCGTCGATGGTTTGACTCCAAATGTCGCACTTGTATGATTGAATAGCATGTTCCGACGAGGCATTCGATTTGAGCTGTGCAGTAAAATTATTGATGTCGATGACAAATTGAATCCATTTATTGACAAATTTTCGATCGCATGGGTACGATGGCACACATGTGTAATACATTCGACTCCAAATGGACGGTATTGAGTTTTCCTCGAGAAGTATGATGTCGAAACTCATGTGTTTATGTGTGTGATTTTCAGACACATCATAGCTAATGGTTACTTGACCATCATACTCACGATAATCAGCTTCCATGTAGATGTCACAACGGCCAATACTATTTACGAGTGGTTTGATGGTTTTGCTGAATTCATTTAAAGTGAATGAGAAATTCGTTGAGTGAAGGCTAGTTTTCGAACTAGTATAAGTATGATGCGGACAAGTCGAAGTTTGTTTATCTGAGATAGAAATAAGACACAAAGACTAATAGAATATCTTATTCAGAAGAAATCAGTATATCACTGCAGGCAATATAGATGTAGGATCCAATATCTATGAAGGAAAGGGTTTTTCTCCTGAATCCTCAGGGAGACTAAACACTAGTAAATCTGATACTAGGTACTCATTATTTATTACAACTTGCTTTCGACCTTTTATAACCCGTCAAGTGATACTCATAGCTATTCATGTAAAACGAAAGATAGCATGGTATACGAGTATATTGGAGTATTTAGATATGTTTAAGTGTTGTTGTATACGATTTTCAAACTTGCATCAATCTTGTAAGAGAATCTAAAGATTCTTTCTCTTGATACTAGTTCAGTAACGAACCAATTTCTTCGAATATCTTCTACTTCTATTTCAATAAGTTTAAGCTTCTCGAATACAACTATATGGCAGTTGTTTTCGTACATCAATAAGTTAAGTATGAGCATAACTAATACTTATCGATAGTTCTGGTTATTACACTACAAGGCCAATTTTCGATTTCAGACTTCTATTATTTATGATTGAGAAAAAGAAAAAGAAGAGTTCTAGTTACATACTTTCACTGAATTGTTGATGATCCATGAAATCATACGATACTTCTTGTGTAAACTTGTTCTTTTTGCATTGATATTCGTGTTGAATTGGAACTCCATGTTCAGATTCCGTTAGTATTGCTTTCACGTAGATGTAAATCGGAGCTGGCGATTGATGTTGCTGAGCACAGTAACTATCGTTTGAGGTAGCGTTTTTTAATTCTTCATAAAGTGCAAAACACATGTGACTCGCACAGTCAGATGTTGTATTTTTCCAGTAACATTTTGCTGACTCAGTAGAGTCGAACAGTAGATGAGTAACACTAGTATGCAGAGGATTGTGATCAATACCGAGCAATTCTTTAATCCATTGGTTGACGAATGAATATTCGCAGAAATCATGCGACGAACAGACATAATCGATATAGCTCACCATGGATTGCTGATTATTCTGCAGTGTGAATGTTGTACCGAATTCTATGTAATCGCAAGTATCATTGACTACTTTACCATAAGTAACTTCGACGTAGTCCTCTGTTTGTATGTTGTAATCGACTTTGATAGTAACACGACAGACATTGCCGTCGTCCCATGATGCTGATTCAGAGCCCTGTTCGATTTTGTCTAACGTAAAGCTGTTCCAGTTGAAATTCTTTCGATGAACTCGAAAGGATTGCACAGTATCAACGCAAGAAAGACTATAAAGACCTTGTACCAAGACGATGAAGAGCAGAAGAGAAAACATGTTGTATGGTGAGAATGAATGCGGCATGATCGAATCCTTACATAGTTGTAATTCGAGATAGACGTTGATAGATAACACACGTAAATAAATACAAACAATTTCAAAATAATCATCGAACGCATTCGAAGCAAGATTTTATTTAAAACAATCATTTCATGACCACAAACGAAATCAAGATTCGTCGACTTAAATAGTCTTTTGTATGCGTGCTTAAGTCGCTGGAAATCATTTGAGTATTAGCTATTTCTAATAGTTAGGCTAGCATTTGAAGAAATAAAGAATAACTCAACATAAACATATGTTTACTTACGTATATATCAAGAATATTTCGATAGCCATCTAGACGATACCACTGTTGCAATACATTATTCACATTCAAATTTGAGGGAATACAACATTTTTCTAGCTGTTAACATTGACATACAACGATTGAATGGAGCAAAACTAATTCATTGAGAATAGTTCATTTGTGATCACTTTTTTTTCTTCGGATTGAAAAGATTTGCGTCAGTTGCCAAGAAAGTTGTATGTGATATTTGTAGTTCCATACAAAGCGATAGATTCAAGCGATTCCTCATGAAATCTCGTGAAACGAGGTAGAATTTATAAAATTGAAATCCTTTATCTCGCTGTCAATTAAATAACATAACATTTATCATCTTGAGCAGCATTGAAATGACTGATGTTTAATAGGCAATATCAATTTTTATCCGAGTAGTCTACAAATTTACTGAGATAAAGTGGCAAGTAGTGTTCCGAAATAAGTCTATACTAGTATATGATGCAAAACAGCAGATGCCTATTATTTCATGTTACCAATTAATAAGCAACGCAGACATATCGTTCCTTGATAAAGTTAATTTTTGATTGAAGTACTACCTGTCACTCTTTGATGAGATCATTATACTTTAATGTGCGCAGACGGGTACAGTTTATTGAAAATTATCGAATTCATGTTCACTTCTGTCGTCTGGAAGGGAATTATCATATATATATATATATATAGATAACATATAAATTAAGTGGCTTAGATTGAAATCGAGATCATTGAAGTCCACTTGGTAGAATCTCCGTTCAAAGTCGATATACCGTTGTCTCTAATTTCTTGAAAAAAATGACTACCTCTATACAAATTTACAAATAAGAACGGTTTCTTTTTCTGTAAAAAGGCTCTACAAATTTACCCTATACTCCGCAGGACCTGCAGACGAGACTGTTTCTATGGTGAGTCGATCCTATTCAGGTATTTCTAGTCGTATGATGAAGCATACAGACCGATACTTACCGTTTCGCTTCGATAATATGAAAAACAAACATTTACCTTTCGGTTTCTGTCATACGCATTAGATACATGTTTACAATATTACTTTTTTTGTTTCTAGTAATGCACGTTTTTGTGAAGTCACTTATTGATATTTTTTCTAATCTATCTGCGTGTACTTTGAGGAGAAGAAAATATTTTCTTCCTGTTATGTTGTTCGTCGCTTGTTGTATATGCTTGATAATTGTCAAATCGAATAAAGGTATCCGTAATTATACCAGGAATGTAAAAAGTGAAATACGCGTGAGAATGAGAAAGCGATTCATGGATACGTCCACCGTCAACAAGATAAACACAGTTGTGATAATAGAGACAAAATAGCTACATTACGAGAGTATCACGAAGAGACTGTCAATATTTCGATGTTCTGCTAGTGTGTCTGACTGCACGCTTCACGGGTAAGAGTAGTTATTTCGGTTGAATACCTAATCGAGTAAGATCAATCGAGTTTTATCCTTGATAAATCTTTACAGCTGTACATTCCAATGCCTATTATTCTTATAAATGTTTGAATCCTTTTTTTATTTTTTTGAAGCTCACTGTAATTTTTAACGGAGTATCATGAATTAAATCAGTGATTTTCTTAGCAATTGAAAGTGTGGAATGTTGACAAAAGTTCTGAACAGATAGAGAAGAATGCGTTATTCTGATGAAGTTTGTAACATTGTAAAGTTATATCCCCATGACAACCATAGCTCCTTTTTTTAAGGGATGCATTTGAAAAAAAAGGATCAAGAATCAAAACAAGAAATCAGTTTATCATAAAGAAAAACCTATCAAATTTCTGTATTTTCAACTGTTTCAGATAAACGATCTCTTTTCCTTTATAACAAAAGACAACAAAATAACTACAAGCACTTGTCACACTCTCGTACAATGAAATGGGCATCACAAATTGCTTTAAGGGCGCAAGAAGTTTCGGCCTTTTGCGTTACTATTAGTTGGTGAACCCGAGATGGAACGAAGTATTTTCATTTTGAAGTCAAACCAATCTTCAGTCAACAGTTTTTTTTGACCTATTCGTGAAATTTAAGAAACTTGAACATTTTTCTATTCAACACAGCATCTGATGCAAGTCTTATCGAAAGTTGACTAATACTATCGTAAAATGGTTGAAATCTTCCGATTTCTTCTAATTGGGTCATAATTCTTGAACCACTTCCGGTCCCCGTATTTTTCTGGTCAGATGACTTTTGTAAAATTGCAAAATATTTTTTCTTATATCTAAATGCAGAATTTTCCTGTACTAAAAAGTTTTTGAAGACAATTGCGTTATTTCATCGAATCGAAATAATCAACAAGATAAAAACAGAACTAGGGATTTAAAACTGTCGATAACTCGACGTTCATATATAATAGCCTGATTTGTGTAGATTTCTGGAATGAGCTGATATTGTTTTCAAAATTTTTCGAATCTTGTGAAAATAGTATCTTCCTGGTGAGAAAAGTTCTGACAGCACGCTTTGACTCGGATTGCAAATTTCATCAAGTTGGTTTTAACAAAATCTTTAATCAAATGATAATTATATTAGATTATCTTCTTTTGGAAACCAAGATGAGTTTCAAGATAGCTTTACACAAATATAAAATCGTAAGAGAAATCATAAAAGAATCATAGCTAATCATGGTAGACTTCGTTTAGGTCTATCTGACTGATGTGATCACACCACTACACTATATAGATGTTGTAAATATTGCAGTCATCCCAAGTGAGAAAGGAAACTACTGTGAGCGCATTGATTTTTTACGAATCTCACTGGTTTGTAAACGTATCTTCTCTCTCAACATCTCGGGCAAAATTCTGACAACTTAAAGCTTCTGAAACTATTTTATCCGTGAAATATTCAGCAGACCAGAGTACTGTACATATTCAAGAATATGAGAATCTTTGTTTTAATAGTCAAGCATTATACTGTTTACGATCTTCAAATAAAGCTATTTCTAGTTATGAATGTTGTTAAACGACTGTATTGGTTTATACTTTCTAAATACTAACACGCATAATCAGTTCCTAAGTTGTTAAGTTTCGAAGAATAATTCCATAAATCTCATTTATAGAATCTTTCTTACTCTTCATAGTAACGGCTTTCACTAGTATCTAAGTTTGATGAAAGTGCTTGAATCGATGTTTCACAAATTTTTGTAAAAATAACGGTTCTCCTCTTACGTACGTTTACTTCTTATCTCGTCTTCTCTTGTTATACTCAATAGATACTGCGTACATCTACTTTTATTACATCAGTACGAGAAACACTAGGAATACAGTTATATGTCTAATATCACGGAAGATTCACCGAAGAGTAACCACTTAGAGCAAAACAATGTAGAGAACGTGACCCATATGCCTTTACAAAATTTAGTAATGAATATTTTGGAAACGTTGGAACAGAGTACAGACGAAAATCAAGATAAAGGCTGCTGCCTAAACTTTGACAATAAATGCTGTTCAATACTCGGTCGATGGTGGAATGTTCATTACAAATGGCAACATAAAACTATTGACGTTCTCGAAAACCCAAAGTTCCACACCACTATTATAGTGCTCATTATTATCGACTGCCTACTTGTGGTAGGTGAGCTGATACTTGATTTTATCAAACTCAAGAAAGAATGTGACTTAAACTCGCATAATGAAACTTCTGTAGATGTAGAGCATCAAATTCACCGATTAGAAGTGGGCATTGAAACTCTGCACTACACCTCTGTTGGATTACTTGGTTTGTTTCTCATCGAAGTGCTCCTCAAAGTGTGCACATTTGGACGACAGTGGTGGGATCATCATCACAAAAAAATGGAATGGTTGGATGCTGCTATCGTAATTGTTTCTTTTATTATCGATGTTGTTACCATTTTTAAGACAAGCTTTTTTGCAGAAGTGTCACTACTCTTTATTATTCTTCGACTTTGGCGAGTCGTAAGTGGCTACTATTGATTTCTAATATTTTTTCGTAAATTGTTGTCTTTTATAGGTTCGAATCATCAATAGTAAGGAACTTTCATCTATATGTCTTCGATTTGTTTTCTCTACTGTCTATTTAGGTGTTGCTCAAAGTATGCGATCTGAAGATGAAGCTAAAAAGAAAAACTTGGCTAATATTTATCATGAAGTGATCGAAGCACTGTTGGACATTTTAGAAAAAAAAACTGTTCTACTCTCGAAACTTCGCGAAGATTTAACATATGATAAGTGTGAAGACACTTATAAGAACTACGAAATCATTGATAAATCTTGTCGTACAATCCTGGAAAGTTGCCCACATCCATCATCGCTAAAAGCTGTCCTCGATATGGCTCATCATTTAGAAGGTACGCTAAAAAGACTCCGATCAGCATCAATAGCAGTTCGCCATTCATTTAACAGCAATATTGAAGAGTGATAATGTTAATTGTGCAATAGACTTACCTGTTGAACATACGTCGACTTATTCTGATGCCGTGTATAAGTAGAAGAGATACTTTATATTATGTAGTTTTCAAGCAAATAAATTACATACTTGTTTAGTAAAAGATCATCGTTACTTTTCAGATGTGTCTATTTTGTGTTCTATTCCTATGGAATAATTCTAAATAGTTTTTCATGCACAGATTGAAAAAGATACTTACGCATACTGGTACTTAGATAAATACTAGTAAACACATTGTTAAGAACGGTCAACTCTTTTTAGGAACTAAGTATTCTGACACAATAAGTACTGGAATCTATTTTACTATTCATTCACTTTTTATACAAGACTTTCTGTATCTTGGGATGGTTTTATTGTCAAAAAAGATTGAAATCTGACAGAACGATTTGATTAAGAAATTCTTCTCTTTACAGTCACGTGAAAACAATATTAAAGATGACATCTGCATTGTACGTAGAGAATAGATTAAAAGCATTTTATTTTTCAACACAATGGGAAATTACTAAGTATTGTGAAAATCATAAATCCAAAAGACGACTGTAAATGGGCAGTTCTTTTATAAATTTTGCACTTTAGTGAATATCTGAACAGATATAAAATACTTTTTCCTTGTGGCATGCATTCTCGGTTTGACATAAGCGTCAAACTATCCTTGAGTTAGTAACAGGTTTCTGCTGAGATTCTTTTCGTGTGTCAAAAGTAAGTAACTCAGTATGATGGCTGTCTAGTTGAGCAGTAGTAATCCTGTGAAAATGAACATAGAACTATCCCTAAGTCTCCGATTGATTGGTACGAGGTTAAATATTTTGTATGATTTTTCTTCAAAGTAGATGAAGAAACGTTGTTCAAAACAATTTTTCAATCTTAAAACTATTGTGAATAAATGGATGTGGGTATTGCTTAGATCTACACACTCACACCGAAATACGATGATCGGAGTAAAAAAATCGTTACTTGTAAGTATTTGCATTATATCAATTCGATTGAAGTATCAAGCAAAAATACACATTATAAGAAAGATCGTTAGTAGGAAGTCCCTGTTGCAGACTTGAACGTCGTAACTAAATAGATCTGAGAAAATGATTGTACATGCCCGTATCGAATAATCATAGTTGCAATTCACATAAATCGACATTGAATGGACACTTACTGCAGCCTGCATGTTCAGCTATTACGCTCATAAGCATTTTTCTTCTTCATTTCTCTCGTGGCTAGTCATGAACTAGAACTTTTCCATTTGCTTCATATGTGTATAGCTATATGGTGAAGTTTCTTGTTTTGTTGTCGCAAATTGATGGATGTTCTACAAAGAGATAGAAAATGTTACGGAAATGATCATCTCGTTCAAACATGGTCAAAGCATAACTTCGAGGAAAATTACGCAGTACTCTTCAGATATTTTTGATTGTTTGAGATTCTTTTTAAAGAGAGTTCAGCTTTTGACGTGGCTACTCTCAAAAACCGAAAGACCCGTAAAACAATCGGAAAACATAAAATGAGATATTTTACAAAATAATCAGTCTCAATACTTATTACGATAACGACCCATGTCAAATGAGAGGCACAAAAAAATCAATTTGTATCTTTAAAAAAAAACGAAATAGTATTTCAAACAAAATAGGTAATAATCTAAATAAAGAATTTTTCTTCTTTGAATAATGAGAGTGTACGTCGAAATTATATCAAAAAGAAAAAGCAGTGAAAAACTTCTATGTATCGAAAAGTGTTTAAATCCACGCAATTCATTTTATTTTTATCTAAAATCTATACTTTGTTTTATTTATTAAAACTTTCAATTCATGATGATGATTGAATTAAATGTAGATGTCATATATTGAACTCTTAATCAAGTTAATTGAGAAAGTAATCAGCAAGAAAATGAGCGTCAATTGAAGAGACAGGAAAATATACGAGTTTCAGGCAGGAACTGCTTTTATTTAAAAAAATTAAAAGTTCATTTTAGAAAACCAGAAACATGACAATATTAAGAAATAAATAGCTTCGACAGAGCCGATTGGAATAATGCTACTTATTTATATTTGACTTTTGATCAACAAACGGATACAAACTATCGATTGGATATTCATAGATAATGATTGAAGGAAACATTTAAAAGGTAAAAGAACATGAAAATTAAATCAAACTGAAGTGAATCAAAACAGATGATTTTATCTCCGTTTCGTTGTCACATTTTGAATTGGTTTTCTTTTTCTAATAAATAAAAATAAACAGAACAATCGCTATTCTCTTAAGTTAATTCTCCTGAAACTTTTGTTTAGCTTAAAAATTCCGATGGGTAGAACTTCTTCTATGATATGGGGAATTTTTTGGGGCATCATCATTTTCGATTATGTAGAAATAAAACTATACAAATTAGTTTTTGAACTCGACGAGAATTCAAGTTTGCATATCATATTTTTATTCTTTCTCCGACTAAAGTAATTTATGTAGTATTGGAAAGCAAATAAAAACTATGATGAACACATTATCTTGCCAATAGGACAGCTGACTTAAATGGTGCAAGCATTTTGAATAAATGTGAAGAAAACTTTTCTACTTTGTATATACATTTATCTCTTTATCCAGAGGTCACTAGAAACTGTCTTCATATATATTTTATTCGAACAATTCAATTGGTTTTCATTTTTCTCTAATCATCTCAAGCAAAAATTTCGTACTTATGCAGTGGCAATATCTCCATTCAATAGAATATATTCATTATCGATATATGTTTCATTGAGTTTTCTATTTCTTTTTTCATAGATTATCTACTACAGTTGACAACATGGTAAAAATAAGTATGTGTTATATCACTTTGCCAAATCTTCATCTTCCTCTATGTAATATTTAGACAAAAAAAGTAAACGTGTCTCCTGTGCGCATCGATATAGCATTGCTAAGAAAGTTCGGGCTCATAATAAAAAAATGCGTAAAGAAGCACGAAAACATCCGGAACTTAAAAGTAAATAGTAATAAACTGGAATTATTCTCCTTTCACTATTCTAATGTATTATCTTCAATTATTAGAGAAGAAACCAAAAGATATAAAAATACCAAAATTAGCTCCGTTCAAAAATGAATTATTACAACAAGCCGAAGAAGCTAAGAAACAAGTTCGTTCGAAGGGAAACATTCACCGAGAACTATTTTTATTCTTTGCTGATTTTAGTTGGAACAAGAAAAGCAATTACGAAAACAACAGCGTGCTTTAGCTCGTCAACAGAAAAAAATCGAAAGACCTAAATCTTTAGAATCCATGATGACCGATGCCGCACGACGACAAAATGTGTTTGATCATGAACAAATTCCAACAGTGAAATGAATTTGTCTTATTTCATACTAAATCGTTAACAATTTTCGTTTTATTAGAATGATCAAATGCAGACAGCCACCGAAATTGGCGACGGGGATGAAAAATCTCGGAAAACATTCTATCGAGAATTTAAAAAAGTTGTCGATGCATCGGATATAATTATTCAAGTACTCGATGCTCGTGATCCTCTTGGATGTCGATGTCCACAAGTGGAAGAAGCTGTTTTAACATCGGGCAAAAATAAGAAACTTATTTTGTTACTCAATAAAATTGGTATCTATCGTTTTGAATTTAATCTAGAATATTGTTTTATTTTATTAGATCTTATTCCACGTGATAATCTCGATAAATGGTTAAAGTATTTACGAAATGAATTTCCAACAATTGCATTTCGTTCATCAACTCAAAATCAACGTGACCGCTTAGTATGATATGATATTCAGTCGTTTGATCTTTCAAATGAAATTTTCCTTTAATCTAGGGTCATGTTAAAGCATCACTCAAAGCTTGTGATGAACATTTACTTAAGTCATCGAATAAATGTATCGGTGCGTCGACCTTAATGAATCTTCTTTCGAATTATTGTCGAAAACATGATATTAAAACAAGCATAACTGTTGGCATTGTCGGTAAAGACTTAATGTCGAACAAATAAATCTTCAAAGATAAAACTGAATATTTTTGTTTTGTTTCGATTACAAGGATTTCCAAATGTTGGAAAAAGTAGTGTAATCAATAGTCTTAAACGAAGTCAAGCATGTGAAACTGGATCAATGCCTGGCATAACGAAGTAAATTCAGATTTTTCTTATATTTTTCAATCTCATCGAAACTAATTTTAAGGCAAATGCAAACAGTTAAACTAGACAAATTAATTAAATTATTCGACAGTCCTGGTATTGTTATGTCCAAAGAAACGAATCCAGCGAGTCTCGTTCTTCGTAATTGTGTTCGAGTAAGTGCAATAGAATAGACAATCTTTAACATGCATATAGAAAATATCATACCCAATGTACTCGTTAACTGTACGATTGAAAAGTATAATCTTCGATGATGCTTTACGAATGCAGATTGATTTTTCCTGTATGATGAAGAATAACAGTATATGTCAAAGTAGTTCTGCGAGCGGAATTAATTAAATATATTCTTTAATAAAATGCTACTATTCTTTGTGATTATTTCCATGTGAAGAATATAATCTACACAAATATTCACTTTTGATAGTTATCTTTATTATTTATTATACCAAAATTACCTAAGAATCAATGCTAGCATTCAACAAAGTCTCATCTAACTAAAGTAGTGTCATGATAATTCAAAAATGTTTCCTTAGAATCTCGACGATTGGTAAGTGAAGTGATATTTAGTTTTTATCGAAAGTCTTTTCAAAAAGATTAATCTGAATACTAAATAACAATTCCTATTCATCGGTTCATATTTGTGAGAAGCAAGTTTATATAGTATTTTCTAGTGGTTTACAACACATTACACACTAAGGATCGCTTTAGAAATGGTTTTCCGAACAAAATTGTAGGCGAACATGTTTCACAGTTGGCCATCATAAGAAAAATGAATGTCTTAGTAAAATCTTCAAATATGTTGATGTATTAAGTCAGAAGAAGATCGTTTTCAATGTCTGCAGTCATCGAATCATTGATAATATCGTACATGTAGTAGTATTGAGTATACATATATGCAATATGTAAATCTCGAATGTTCAATTATTTTTTTTACGATTAATTATTGTACTTAAAACAATATAAGTATCATTGTCGAACATGTTATGTAGATTGAAACAATTGAAAATCCAGTTCCAGCCATTGAATTATTACTCAATCGATGTAGTAAAGAACAAGTAAAGATCTATCTTTGTTGGTGACAAACTACGAATAAAAATTCTATATGTAGATGATGCTTCAATATAATCTAAGTGATTTTCAAGATGTGAACGAATTTTTGTCTAAAATGGCCTTGAAAATGGGTAGTTTGAAAAAGGGTGGCATACCCGATATCCACAAATCAGCACAGCGAATACTATCAGATTGGACCAATGGAAAATTAACATATTTTACTGAACCACCTGAGCGTATAGGTGAAATTATTAGTACTGAACTTGTTACACAAATGAAAGAAGCGTTTGATATTGATGGTTTATTAAAAAATGAAGATGAACAATTAAAAGATTTGCGTCATACTCCATTGACTGGTATATCTCTTCCAGCATCGACTCCGATGCAAGCTGATATAAACATAGATGAAGAAGAAACTATGTCGGAAGATGAAAATAATGATGTGGAAGATATGAATCAAGATGAAAATGATGATGATGATGAAAATCGTCAGCCAACAGGAAAAGATTCGAAAAAAGTAATTTCAAGAAAAAAAAAGATTTTGTTTTGCTCTTGCTTCCCTCATGCATCGACTTTGTTTGATTCAGGTTCGTTTTATGGTTCAAGTAAACGATAAAACAAAACGTGTATCAAAACAACAAGCGGCTGATTTAGCCGATAAAGATCACGATAACGAAATTCGACGATCCGTTAAACGATCAAATCTTGTGCGAAAACAAGAATTTAAAAAGCTTAAGAAGAATAAAAAAAGAACAGGTATAGAAAAAATAAAATTTGTTTCATCGAAATACTTATGGTTTTTGAATGCTTGTTTTCTTTCTTTTAGAAAAATCCGTCTCAAATCTAGGTGATGCACTAGATTCAATAATTCGACTCTCAACAATAAAAGATTCAGTTGATGATTCATATAATTTTCAAACAGATTTTGCCTAAAATTTTTTTGTTTATGTCGAAAAATAAAAAGAAAGAAATGTTATTCGGAAATAATAGAAAAGATTCTTGTCTTAACTTCTTAGCATGGCACAAGTTCAAGTTTTCTGGATCCGGCCGTATTGAATGAATATTGATATTGACTTTTTCACTTCTAATGAAGTTCTTACGAGTTGGAATTAATGTTCTTGTTCTTTCATATGTCAGAATCATTTTTAACACACGTATATTATGAGTTGTTCAATTGTTTGAAAGGTCTTAGTATAATCTATTTTTGTTGAATAACTAACTGATGCATCTTCTTGTATTCAAACATCGAACTAATTTTCTAGGTTTAAGACTTCTGCTTGATAGAAGTATCAACTCTATCATGGTCATTAATGTTACATACTATGGTTTCATGTGATTTCATGCGCCACATTAAATATTATTCTTTACAAATGTCCCTCAGCGATTTTTTCTTTCCCAAACTATCTATGCTTAAACTATAGAAACTTCTAATTTTTTTGCTTTTTCATGTATTTGCCTAGATGCATTTTATATCTAATTCGAGAGTACTTGCCTTTTCGTGTGTGTTTTATAATTTTTCAATGATTTGCTTACTATCCTGATCGAAAATTGATGGATATATTACATCGAATTCATTGGAAACGATAGCAAACCTTGAAAATCATGTCTAATGAACAATATAAAAGTGAATGTTCTTGAATTAGCTCATACTTTTGTACGATATGTATGTTGCAAGAATAAACGCGAAATAGAAGCGTTGTTTATTTGTTGGTGTAAACCTTTATTGATGACTTTTTAAATTAATGGAAAGCATGAGAAAATAAATGGAGCTCTGTACTTTACTGTGAAAAACAAGTCTACCTAATTGTGCAACTATGTTGAATACGGCCAAAATACAAGTATAAAAGATACACGAGAATTCAACCTAAGTCAACATTTCCAGTTCATATGAAGCGTCTGAATTCGATTTGAACATACTTTTCTGCATCAGTAAATAATCATAGTTTGCTCTTATGATTAAACATATTGAGAAGAAAAGGTAGTAACGAGAAGCATTTAGAAAATTTCAATATTTTAGACACATCGGAGAAATCGATACATTTACGAATTCAGCAACGAAGTGCAATTAGTTTTTCACAATTTTTCCTACTAAATTTCTGCGAACATA
This sequence comes from Rotaria macrura, assembly GCA_900239685.1. Taxonomy (NCBI): domain Eukaryota; kingdom Metazoa; phylum Rotifera; class Eurotatoria; order Philodinida; family Philodinidae; genus Rotaria; species Rotaria macrura. The sequence goes on along the minus strand of OENT01000745.1, from coordinate 37,899 downwards.
GATCAAATGAACTTAGAATGTAAATAAAAGGAAAAATAATTCTTTCTTTCTATTCAATGAAATGTTTCTTATCCAGGGTTATAGCACGCAGAACGATCTGTACAGTAGAAAAAGAAAAATAAACGCATACATATAGTAGAACATATTTATGACTAGGCGATGGCTATCAACTATGTTTTCACTGATGATGATCTTTATGCAGGTCAATTTCAAAATTATTATCGTAGATATATTCCCCGAGTATCTTTTACTCTCAAATCGAGTCGACATGTTCCTTTACTAAATAAGACAACAACAACAATCACTAGTACTATCTCTAAATCACGTGTTTCCAAATTCGTTTCACCGGCAAAAGTAGAATCAAACGTAAAACTAAATGAACACGCAGATGTTATTCCATTTACGTATTTTTATTGGTTTCTTGTGCTATTTGGAATTTTCGTAGCGCTTACACTGATTCTTATTTTCATTTCTTATTGTCGCAAATTTTTACAGAATGGTAGACCTCACAGGTAAACTGGATCTTTGATTTCATATAATATATTGATTGAAGTACTTGAAAAGTGATTCATTCTCAAACCTCTACCAATATCGAAAAATAAAACGACGAGTTCATCCCATGAACATATCTGAACCAATAGTATCGCCGCCATCCTATTGTTTACCAACGCCACCGTGTCCATCAAAATCATTAGCTTGTCTCAAAAATCAATTTCTTCGACAGGATCTCGATGTTTCCAATTCGCCACAGATCATTCGTCTTGATATACATCGTAATGAATCCTTAAGGTAACATATAATAACATTCGTCTTTGAAAAACCATGCTTTCTATTTCGTCTTTGTATATCAAGTACATTCACAAGTTCCACGTCATGTTTATCATCGGCATTACAAAGTCGTTTGAGTACTCGTTCATTTGATCCACCCTTTAGAATGGAACAACTATATGAATCGCAGGTGTTTAAGAATGTTTTTATAATCGAAAGCAAAATATATGTATATCATTGTTTTATTAGCGTGTCAGCATGACAGTGGATGATGAACCCAGCGAGAATTCATCGATTATTGATATAAACTAGTTGTGGTTGGTTTTCTCTGAACAGTTACATAATTGATATATTATCTGTGTGTTTATTTGAATGTTTTCTTCTCGTTAAAAACAAAACAAAACAAAAAAAGTGATTTCACACACGCTCAAAATTAAATGCTGGATTGCTGCTCAGTTAGCCAGTATTACAACATCTTATCATCCGAAGAACATGGTTCACGTCAAGTTATTCAAGAGCAAATGAATAGCGATTGATTATTGCACGCGTCTGAATGAGTGTTTGATGCATTAAATAAAAAATATGATTCCATCTATTTGTGACTCTTTTTTTCCAAGTTTTAAATGGATAATACATATTCAATGATGAGAAATCGCTACTGATTTCATGAAGGAAATAATGAACTTTCTTCTGTTTTCTCAAATTTATAGAAAAATATAACAATGAGTTTTGAATAGAAAATTATGCGTACGTATAAAATAAATATATATCATCTATACAAGTGGATTCAATTATATTAATAATACTTTGATTTGATTGTAGATTAGATAATATCCTAAGGTACAACATAGTCTGTACCTTTGTTACGTTGTGCCTGCCTGATTTTGAAAAAGTTAGTTTGTGATAATATATCGTAAAGATTTACAAAAGTGAAACGAGTAGTACTGTGTACTGAATTACTTTGCATAAAATTTCTTGTCTATGAGTTCTGTTCATTCGAGTAATTCAAACCGATAAAATTCCGCTACAGCAAGAAAAATATTAAAATTTTGATATTTTCAAATTCTAATATCATGTAAGTCGTAAATGTTTTTCTTTAAAAACAATAACGACTTAGAATATGTTTTGTGTTTACATTGAAGAATAATATGTGAGATACTCGTTTGTTGTCATTTTCAATCAGAATGAACTTTTTAGAGAACTTATTCATTTTTTTTGACAGACATGAAAATAATTGAGAATCTATAATTTCATCACTCGCGTGTGACAAAATATTCTTTGTCTATGCAACAGAACAGTATAAAGAAAATTAACAACAGGTAAAAACACATGTATTGACTAACAATAATCTCACCGAGACATGATTGGTTTCTATTAAACGAATAGCCAACCATTGTTTGATAGTAGAGACTTGAAATCAAGTGTTTTGTTTAGTATTAATAAACTTGAACATGATAGATTTCTTATTTGTCCTATGAACTATCGAATGAATAAACACTGTTATTAGTTAAACATAAAATCGATAATGTAATAATGATTGAAATATGAACAGTTCAATATTCATCATCTAACTGCGTTATTGACGTATATTAAGAATTAGATTTTTTATTGAACAAATATGACGCGATTAATAAGAAAGTTGTGAATTGTGACTCGATTATCGACTTCGTTTTTTTTACCATGAGTCAACTGAGAATAGTTTCTGTACATAGTATAAATTTTCTTTCATGTTCTTCTATACTTTTTGTTTTTGATGTATCAAATAAGAAATCAATGAAGTAGTAAGACAAAAATATAAATGCATATATCGTTCTGCTTCATGTTCGTATATATTTTTGAAATCAACTAAGAAAATTTCCATTGCCGAACGAACTAATATTTCAATAGATTTAAATCAGAATCACATAATAAAAATTCAAGCACAATAAGCCGTTTAGTTTTATATACATAAATGACTAGAGATATTCAAACCCACAAGAAAAGTTGAATTCATGCATCGTTATTTGAGGATGTCCCTGGGTCATTAGCCATCGTAAGTGCTCGATTGTGAAGACAATATAAACGTCGTTCGACAGCTTCGCGATATCGCTGTAATGTTGACCGATCAAAATCAGTCATTGCTTGTTGACTTAAACTGTGAAATAAAATTTGAGCTTCAGTATATGGTTGAATACACTATATAAGAAAACATCATTAGTCTATTATAACCGTTCAATCAGCAATGCATTTCTTACTTCTTGAGCTTTACCGAAAAATTCTAAACTTGCTGTATTCAAACATAATTCAATAGCATGTAAATAAATTAATTTATCAGCAGTCAATGGAACACCTTTCATTTCATCACGTGATACGAATTCTTCTTGTGTACTCAATTGTTTACACATTATTAGACAATATTTATATTTATTATTCAGAGTACTAACGGCAGTTCTATGAATGAAAAACTGTAGATAGATATATTCTTTAATGAAGAAACAAGCTTATTTACCGAACAGTAGCTGTGGAATGTAGTTTTCCGTCTTTGAGTGTATCACTAAAATAAAATAAAAAATAGATGTAGAGAATCCTTCAGAACAATGAAAGAATTAGTAGTTTTCGAAATAAACATAGCATTTCAATGAATAAGATTTTGACAAAATGCATAAGATAATCTTTGCTATTCACATATATTCAATCGTCATATTCTTGTAGAGAAATTTTAAGTTCACCATAGAAAATTTTCAATCTATTATTAGATATTCAGTAAAGACTGTGAGGATAATTTGTCAAGTTTTATGATAAACAATCATTTACGTATTGAAAATTTCATTATTTTGACATGTCAACATGGTCTTCAGTCGAAAAATTTTAGTTAAACTAAGAACTGTTAGGTCTAACAATGTGCTAGATTGTAGATCGATGATAAATAACTAGATGGACCACGATATGCGTAACTATGAACTGGAAATTCGGTAAAGCGATGAAAGGTTCTTCTGCAGAAATTCATCAAACTCAAAATCCTCTGTACTTTTTCGAGTCTTACGAACATATCCTTTCAGCATCAAAATAAGTTCAATCAGAAATTAGTCGCTCGAGAATTCTATTTCTCGATAGAAGCATGCAAAAAACAATTTCCACTAATTTTCATTTTGAACATAGCTTTTGTCTTGGATAATGCCTCTTTGATCTTCAATGGTATCTTTTTTCTATTTCAAAACTTAACTTTTTATGACTTTTGTCTAGGTGAATAATACAGCCCACTTTTTCCTTTTCAAACTATGACTGTTTTGGAATGCAGAATGAAAGAATCCTACTGAGTTTGTTTTTAGAATCAGAGATCGATACACTATTCTTTCTTCTTTTTTTTTTTCAATTTGAAAACAATTATTTCACCTACCGAGCTAGACATAAAGCTGAACTTAGAAAATGCATTGCTTTAACATAGAGTGTTAGTTGTTCAGCACGTTTATGCAAATCATCAACATGACTCAATCGATCTGGTTTAGGCCGAGAATGATTACTACTGTTCTTATTCTTGAAACTTAAAGATTCCGTTAATATACTTGAACGAGAACTAGCCAAGCCTAAAATATATTCTACTAATTGCAGAATAAATTGAAGTTTGCCAAGTGTATCATGATGTTCAGTCTGAATAAACGAAGAAAAAAAATGTGAATAAAACTAGTTTTTATCAAAATCAAACTTACATCGAGTAACGCATCATCGGTTATCTTTTGTGGTTCATAATAATAACCTTCATGTTTCGTATCACCGAACATGGAAGTAACACGTCTGTGATTTTGTTCTGTTGTTGTTAGTTGATCCGTATTCTTTGCAAAAATACCAAGATCATTTTCTTTTTCAAAAAGACGAGTATGTGGAACTAGCACAATGAAAAGATGGATAAATCAAATCTAATAGTCTATATTTACTATCAACATCAATTAGTTTTTGTCGTGATTTAAATGAAGATGCATCAAAATTAACTTTGGAATATTGTTGTTGGCCAAGATTTGAATTGGAATCTGATTTTTGAATTTGTCTTGATGATTCTGATGGACTTTTTTTTGCTGTTGCCGGTGATAAATTGAATGGACTAGGGCCAATAGCGGTAGTATCGATTGTGAATCGTACAGTAGGTGGACTGATGGAATTAGCAAGGTCAGAATTAGAAGACGCAATACTTGCACGACGAAGACGGTCGATAGATATGCGTCGATCTAATAAAGAAAAAGAGTCTTGATATTCACATGTGAGCTTTTAAGAATATGTTCTTCAACCGTCGTATGGACTATCGTTTGGACTGCCAGCTGTTATTCCACCGAAACTTTTAGTTCTCTCTTTTGATTCCTGCATTTTTTCATAGTTAAGAACTTGAGTTGGGACAGGTATAGGTTGAGTGACACTTGAACTTCGTGTTTCTTTGGGTGACGTCGTATTTTCAATGGCAGTCAATGCAAGATTTTCCGATCGTAACGGTGATGCTAGTGGTGGTTCTTTTTGATTTCTAAACGAGTAGAAATACGTAATTTAGTTTACGAAAAATTGTTGCCACATAAATGGATATCTTATTTTCAAAGAATCAATACTACTGCGTACACGACGGCGATCGGTTCTTGCTCTTGGAAAATACGTTTATCGCGCGAAATCTGAGCAAATGATGTATGATTACCTAAAACTCAATAAGTGGACCGAACATGAATCTACATAGAAACTATCATTCATACCAGTAGAAAGAGGTTTTTCATTAGAACTTTGCTCTGGAATATGTACAAAGGAATCAATTTTAGTTGAAACTGGTATTGTTTGATTTGTAAGACGTTTATTCGAAGATTTGCTTGTACTGCTGGATGAATTCGTATCAAGTAATGGTGTATTAGGATTATTATAATGTTTTGATTGTGTTGTTTTTAATGTACTTGTCATAGTAACGGGCTCATGTTCAGGTATCGTCTCTATTTGTCGATTAAATTGTCGCAGATTCAAATCAGTCTTGAAAGAATTTATGAAAGTTTCTATTCAACAATGAAATTGACTCACAAGATTTGATGCTTGAGATCGAGCAGTATCTCTTAAAGTCGTTGAGCAAGTAATTGTATTTGAATTTAATGATGACAATACATTTTCTGGTTGATCTTGAACAAATATTTTTCATGAATTTCAAAATAACAAAAAAAAAAGAAATTGATTTTTTTCTTAATGTTACTCTTTCTCAAAAATGGATGATTAAAAAAATCTTCGAATTCGATACGTTCTTTTGGATCACGTTTTAATATTCGTTTCAATAAGTCGGATAATTCTTTGGATGTTGTCGGTGGAATGCTTAAAAGTTTGAATCGATTATAATACAAACAGGGGAAAAGTTCGATGAAAGAAAAACTTACTCGGGTGATAAATTAACATTTCTTTCATAATATTGTTTTAGTGCTTGTGGTGTTTGAGCTTGAAATGGAGCTCGACCAGTTAAACATTGATACATTATTGTACCAATGGACCACAGATCAGCTTTCCCATCATATTGTAATGATCGAATAACTTCTGGTGCCATGTACATTGGCGAACCGCAAAGTGTTCCTGCCATAACACCATCAGATAAAAATCTTGCAAAACCGAAATCTGCTATTTTTAATATAGCATCTTGTACACGTGGATTTGTTTTATCTGGATATGTCAGCAGAATATTCTGAGGTTTCAAATCTCGATGAACCTTGAAAAGAAAAGAAGTAACATTAATGTGATAGAGAAAAAAAGACCTATGATACATACAACATTTTGTTCATGACATGCACGAATGGCGGCAGCTAGAAATAAACGTTGTGTTTGAAGAATTCATAATTGAAAACTTAATTCTTTTACCTATTTGCCGGAAAAATATTGCAATTGCATCTTCACCAAGTGTTCGTCTCGATTGAAGATAATCCGCAAGATCACCACCATTGCAATACTAAATTTAAAATTTTCAAGTAAAAACCAAAATGTTGTTTTATACATTTTGCTATCGAATAATTTTCAAACCTCCATGACAAGATAAACATTATTTTGAGATTCCTATTGAAAACAAGAATATATTAAATAAAAACAAAACTGAAAATTTTTCAATGAATTCTTTACTTTGCAATCAAATAAGGCAACCAGATTTTCATGTTTCAGTTTTGTTAACTCCTAAATTTTCATCACAGTTAAGAAAATGATTGATTGAAATCGATTTACTTTAAGAATTTTAATTTCTTTCTCGAGCAAACTTTGTGATTTTGACAAGTGTTTTTTTGTTATTTGTTTTATCGCTACATGTTGTTCGGGATTCTGTTTTTGTTTTCAAATAAACAAAATTAAAAGAGTAAAATGAATAAATAAATAACTAAGAATTTACAGATCTTGAATAGCCAAGAAATACAATTGCAAATGCACCATGTCCAATTAAATCACGTTTGCTATACTGATAATCACCAATTATTTCAGGCATTCGTGTTAAATGTAATTTTAAAATATTGATTAAAATGAAAAAATAAGAATCATATCGTCTAGAAAATAAAGAGAACAATAATGTGTTACAATCTTTAATAACTAAATAGAAGATACTTTTGTCTGACTTTTGTTTTTCGTAGAGGTGCTGCGTGTATTCTTTCAACAACTACCTCTATGCTCTAGTCTGTCACTGGTAACTATTCTCAGTTTATATATAAAAAAACGACTTTATAATTATCCTTTTCTTCGATGATACTACTTCTGTGTGCTGTACCCCTGTGCGCGTGCTCGCGTAGGATATCAAGAACACGACGCAATCAGGCAGCAGCTGAATGTGTATTGCATTAAGAGAGAAAGAAAAAAAAAGAGGCGAGAAGAACGAATGAAAAAAAAATTTTGATCATGTGACGATAGTTTGCACACAGATTTTTTTTGGTGTTCTTTCTTCATTTTGGACGAACTTGTTAATAACAAAATGGATCGAACGTTTGAACATGATATGATTTGGTACCTCGAGAAAAGGAAAAAGATATGTTACGCATTACAACTGCAAGTAAACTATGTCAATTTTTTACGCATAACTGCTTAGAATGATTTTAAAAGTATTCACATGTCATAGAATGCATTGTACTTAACGTTCGTTGCATTTTATTAATCTTTGTGTTCGATAAGTGGCAAATTTCGTACAGATGAAAATTTATATATGAAATACTTCGACAAGACGCAAGTACATATAACCAGGTCGAACAATACGGCACCGTATTGTCACAGTATACAGGAGTATACGGATCGTAATTACATTATGATAAGGCCGTATAACTGCGTCCATTCACACGGTCGTATACGAAGCCGTGTATCGACCGACCTGGGATATGTAATATTTTGAAAATTATACACTTCAAGGAGAAGAATATCATGTGATACGTACGTAAATGAAGACAACAGTAGACAAACACAAATATTGTTTTTGTGTATGGATACGTGAGCAAACGATGATTTAGAAACGATCACACATGTCTTTCTTCTCCTAGTCAATCCTACTTACTGCATGTGACGCTAACATGCAATAGTACGTTGTGGTATTGATTTTCTTACAAAAGTATTCAAAAAATGTATACCAATTTTTTTTCTTGTTGTTTGAACGAATCTCGGGCACATTTTATTTCTATTTACTTTTAGCAGCCAACCAACCAAACATATTTCTTTCGTAGCTCATTCATCTTATTTCTATACATATTGTTTATAAATGACATGAAAGCAAAATTTATTTTTTCTGTTTCTATTTAATCTAAAAATCAAGGTAGAATTTTAATGTTATCAAAACAAGAAAAGAACGATTGTAAGCCATCTCATAACAAGAATAAGAAGCAGAAGAAGAAAAAAAACGTTCAGTCATTTAGACAAATATTCCAACCCATAAAAGAAGAAATAAACCACCGAAACCAAGAAATATTGATGCAACCCTAGATAGAGAAACGTGGTCAATAATAGGATTCAATAGAATTACTTACAAAGCAATCAGAATTTCCTTTTTCCAGTCACGTGTATATTTAGTACTCGTTACTTCGTAAACAAAAAACCATGACATTAAAAAGATTCCAATACCTGTGATGAATAAAAAACAAACGAAAATAGTTCGTCTAGATTGTTGTTTTCAGAAGATTTCCTTTTTTTGTTTTTACCTAAAAGTGTTATGCTAAGCGTTGGAAAGGCACTTGGATTAACTGGACTAACATATCGACTCATCTGATCAACATTCAAACGTACCATTTTTAATTTGATCTAGAAAACAACAATAACAGCTCTGATTTTTATAGTTATAGTGAAAGACAAATGGGGATGAAGATTCACAAAAAAAACTATCTTGATTTTGCTAAATATTGTTTAGCAAAGTCAAGTCCTTTTTGTATATTTCCATTTAGTTCTAGTTTAGCTTTTTCGATTAATTCCGTTTCATATTCAGATAATTTTCCTAAGCCAATACTCTTTTCCACTCCGTTACGCTAAATAAAGAAAAAGATATGTAAAAAAATAAAAAAAAAACAAACAACAAAGAATCTGGACATACACCAAGAAGGAGAGGTGTAGCGAAATATTTTAATTCTGTTTCATGCGATGCTACATAACCACATTCAATAGTGCCCGCTTTACCATTCAATGCGTCAAGTATTGAAAATGAAAATCTTGCACTGGCATGGGCCATTGCCAACGTTGCACTACCAGCACCGCACTTAGCTTCGACTATGTCTGCTCCAGCATTTTGAATGCGCTTTGTTAAATTGTCTAATTCTTGCTGTGAAAATGATACTGGTGGCGATATCTGAGAAAATAGTGGAATAATTGTTTTTCCTGAATGACCACCAACAACAGGAACAAAGACTCGAGTTGAATCAAGACCCTTGAATTACAACAGATGAATATAAGAGTTTTCAAGACATGAAATTCCCAAACGAACTTTTGCTTCAGCAACAAATGTCGCAGCTCGTAGAACATCTAATGTTGTGACACCAATAATTTTCTTTTCATCGTAAACATTGTACGCTTTCATAACTTCAGCAGCGATCGGAACTGTCGAATTGATTGGATTAGATATAATTGCAATAATCGCTCGTGGACAATTTTTTGCACATGCGGTAACAAGATCAGCAACAATTATTCCATTTGTAATAAATAGATCATCTAATGTCATACCTTTGAATAAAATATTACTTTCTTTTCATTTCCGTTTTCATATAAAGAAATGTATTCACCAGGTATTCTCGCTACACCTGCTGGAACCAGAACCAAATCCATGCCTTTTAGCGCATCAGCTAATTCATCTTTACCAACATATGCTTTTACTTTAACTCGTGTTTCAATATGACTAAGATCAGCTCCTACTCCTTTCGTATGTTGAATATCATAAAGAGATAAATTACTTATGGATGGACTGAGTTTCAGTAATAAAGAAAGTGGCTGTCCAATGCGTCCACTAGCACCTAGGACAGCAACTTTTTTCTATCGTGAAATTAAAACAAAAATTTTAATTTCAAATTTAACCAATTTGATATTGATAACATACAGTTTGAACTGATGATGATAATGTTGATTGATAACGAATAAGTTTTGGAGCAAGAGATGAAAAGAAAGACATGAACAATGATGGAGTTTTGTTCATCTTTTTCAGTCTTAATAGTATAAGGCAGATTTAGTTAGTTTCATTCATTTTATGGTTGTGAGCTGGCGCTAGAGAAATCTACCAATCATATGAAGCGCTAGAGTGCATGTATATTATTCATGAATAATGTATTCAGAAAAATTTATTGAAATTATCTTGAGAAAATTAAATAAATTATATATTTCGAAAGAAAAGAAGGTCTTACATTCTACATAAAGAAACGAAAAAGGTCTCGAAACAATTTCTGATAGGGCCATCACATAGATCAAACGCGCTGTATCGTGATTGGGGAACAGGTATGACATAGAATAACAAATAAAAGACGAACGTTAGTTAAGATGAAAAGGATTAGATCTTGTCCTTAGTTGTTCACTTCTACGCGTACATTTTTAGATAATACCGAAAATGTTCTTCTCCAGGGTGCTCTTTGTTTTAAGTATCTGTGGATTTGCCAATGGATTTTATAGTTCAAATGATGATGTTATTCAACTTGATCCAACAAATTTCGATCGCCTTGTCATGCAAAGTTCAGATATATGGTTTATAGAATTTTATGCATCATGGTGTGGTCGTAAGTATTTATTCCATAGGAATACTGGTTTTAATTGTTCTACAATTAGATTGTCAGAATTTGACACCTGAATGGAAACGTGCTGCAACAGCATTGAAAGGTATTGTTAAAGTTGGTGCTGTTGATGCTGATACACATAAATCCCTTGGACAACAGTATGGTGTATCGGGATTTCCAACAATAAAAGTATTCGGAGCAAATAAACACTCACCAACAGATTATCAAGGTGGACGAACGGCTGATGCTATCGTTGAACAAGCTCTCAGTCAAGTGAGAACTATTGTTAATGAACGTATGGGTAAACGAGGAGGAGGAGGAGGAAGTGGAAGTGGTGGTAAAGATGCAATTGATTTAACAGATAGCAATTTTCAGGTAGATTGTCTTGATTTAAAGAGACAAAATAGTTCATTTATATATATTTAATTATTTACATTATTTTAGTCAACTGTTCTTGATTCAGAAGATCCATGGCTTGTTGAATTCAGTGAGTATTTTATTTGAAACGTGATTCTATTCATCATTGCCCAAATCTTTCTCCCAGTGAAAAAAAAAGTTCGGTATGATTGAAGTGACATGCAATCGAAACCGAAAAGAGTTTATAGTGAATATTGGTAAGAAACAGAGAGAATATATATTATGTAGATTCTCATATAGCAATAAGATCTCTCTTGAATTCCGGCGTCGCAATCGATAATCATTTTGAATCCTACACATTCCGTCTACAGTTCAGATTACTGATGAATTCATCTATTTGTTCATGTTTGACATGATACATCTGAAAATATTTGAATAGCACATGGATGATTGTTCTCTTGGTGCTTATTCTTGTGTTCATGAAAAGAGTATTTTCCTTCTCGTTGACAACACCGTATAAAACATTTGCAAGATAAAGATAATCGACGTATCCATCTTGGTTATTTAAAAAGAATAAGTATATGTATTTGAGTGACATTAATTAATCACTATCATAAAATTGAAACCTTTTGACTTTAAGCAGATTTGAATCTTTGATTACATACAAGTTTTCTTCGGACAAAAAAGAAGCCTACAATTAATGAGGCAAATACTTGTATTACTTAATCGATGTACTTGAATATCACAAGGCTAAAGAGATTAGTAAAATGAATGCCTGTGCGTGCGTTTCTGAAACTTTATGTATTCAATAACGAATTGAAAGATTTGTCTTTGTTTTAGTGGCTCCATGGTGTGGTCGTAAGTATATAGATACAGGACAGACACTTAAAACTTCAGATTTTCATATGTCAATTTTACAGATTGCAAGAGTTTAGCACCGGAATGGGCACGTGCTGCAACAGAATTAAAAGGCAAAGTTAAATTAGGTGTTGTTGATGCAACCATTCATACCCAGTTGGCCCAACGATATGGAGTTCAAGGTTTTCCAACCATTAAATTTTTTCCAGCCGGTAGAAAAGATGGTCAAGCAGAAGACTATAATGGTGGACGAAGTGCTAGTGTATGTATTGATTGATTGTTCTTCTTTTCTTTTATCAATGGCAAGATCATGTATTGGTTCGGGGTTTTGTATAGGATATTGTTGCTTGGGCTTTGGATAAACATCAAGCTAATATTCCTCCACCAGATGTCTACGAAATCACGAATCAAGGTGTTCTAGATAGTAGTTGTGCTGAAAAACAACTATGTATAATATCGTTTTTACCGAATATACTCGATTGTCAATCCGCTTGTCGTAATCAACATATACAAATGTTGAAAAAATTTGCCGAAAGTTATAAACGCAATGGTTGGGGTTGGCTTTGGGTTGAAGCATTTCGTCAACCAAAACTTGAAGAAAGCGTTGGTATTGGTGGTTTCGGTTATCCAGCGCAAGTTGCCATGAATGCACGTAAAGGAAAATATGTCGTGTTGAAAGGTGCATTTAGTGAAACGGGTATTAGTGCATTTTTAAGAGAATTATCCACTGGTCGTCTAACAAGTCCACTTGTCCCATTGAGTGGTGTTGCTGACGGAAAATTACCGACAGTTGATGATAGTGAACCATGGGATGGTAACGATGGAAAATTAGAAGATGTTGAAGACATTGACCTAAGCGATGTTAACTTTGATGACGATGATGATTTTGACATGAAGAAGAAAAAAGTTGATTTATAATTAATTATTTATACTTGTATAAACAAGAAACCAACGAAATTAACACGCATACGCTCATATCATTGACATTCCCGCTGTGCTTTTTATTATTAGTCTTGTTTTTCCTGTTTTTTTAAACATGTGTATGTCGTGCACTTTAAAATTGTTACGGGTTTTTTTTCTCATAATCAACGTAGGTTAATAAAAACAACTTCACATTGACAATAGGTCCACATTTTTTGTTACCAGTAGTGTATGCACGATAAACTTTAGGGGTTACTATAACCAAAACGATGATAATGAAATGTTGGTGCTATTTTATTCTAGTTTTCTTTCCTTTCATTCTTCCAGTTTACTCAATAGCACTGCGTGTACTTTGCCCTGACAGCGTGGATCCTCTTTTTTCTTCTTTCTTTCGTGGGACAGCAATTTTTTTCTCTTCTGTTCTTTCCTTCGCTCGAGTCAATAAATCATGACGTTTTCTTTTTCTCGTCTGTTCTTCTATAGTAACGTTATTTCTCATTATTATATAAGAGAGGGGCTCGTGTGGGTGTAGACATGTGTAGTATAAAGAGAATCTATTGTGTTTCTAGTTAACCTTTGTCAAACTATTTTCATCATTATTATTCGTTACGCAAATATTATTTGAAAATGTAGATACTCAATTTGTTTACAATAATTTCTAAGTGCTATAATATGTATTGTTAGTCAGCAATAAATTAAACATCTATTCTACCTACGCTCGTATCTGTACTACAGTAGTTCCGTCTCTTTTTTTTTTGATTTACTCGATAGAAATACATTCGTATAGAGTTTGTTGATCAGTTTTTTTTCTTTTTATCTCTTGCATGATTATGATTCTTCATGTCGATAGTAATGGTTATGCGAATGTTTTTCAAATAGACGTCAAATAATGCCAAGAATTGTCTAGCTTGCATATGACATAAAAGAACATGCGAGTTTTTTGTCCGCATTTACTATACGATGCTAAGAATAATTGTTTTCTATCAATCGATGCCGTGTACCATGAATGATGCGGAAGGTATCTCAGTCTTGATAGAAAATCTCTATTCTATGAATAAAAATGAATAGAAAAGGAGATTGTTTCTTTTATGGATATTCTAGATCTGTCTTTTAGGTGTTTATTATCTTCTTCTATTCACGTTTAGGATTTCTTATTAATCAGTACGATCGTCATCCAGTCAATCAAAAAATCAACAGGTCAGTACCTAATGTTTTATATTTTTTTTTGATCAAGCAGTACGCATTCAATAACCTGACATTGATGAGTCCGTGTCGAATGAATCGATTGTTGGAATTGCACGTTTGTGTTTTTTCTTTTTTTGGAAAAACTTTTATACACAGATGAAAATCATTGCAGTAGAACAGTCTATCAATGACCGATATTTATTTATTTCACTGACACACGCACGCTCTCTGTCTGTGATATACATTCAAGAAGTTAGACATGCCGTCGTACATGTCAATGAGATGCTTTATTCTGAGTAGAAGAGAAATTTCAATATATTACCCGATCAAAATCTCTACTTATTGTCGAACAATTCGAAATTATTAAAATTTTCCTACTGTATTCTACTTGTTATTGACATGTGTAAAGATCAACAAGATTAGGAAACTATTGAGAGTCTCCGGTACGCTTTGCAATGGTTTGTTTATTTAATAATTTTCATTTATTTTCTACGCTCCATGTAGTTATATGTCCATGATCACTAATAAATTCTTTTCTTTGTGCTTATATGAAAATTGAATTTATGTCGAATTCTATAGACGTGTAAGTTTGAAAGATACAGAAAAAGAAACAGAACACTTGAAAAATGAAAGCATAAGTGTTATTTTTTTACGATTCTATGAAATAAATCTTAAGAAGTTTCATTTTGTTTCTTGTTTTTTTGTAGGTACCTAACTGTTGATGTCCAAAGTTCTTTCACGGTTTACTTACTAGAATCAATTGGATTCATGATATTTTATTAATTAAACGCCATACAGATAAATTAAATATTAACTATGCATTCATTGGCTATATATGCAAGATTAGTTGCTCGCGCTGTTAGTATTACTGAAGCTGAGAAGTTTTTGTACACAAGTTTATTACGTTTATCAACATCGTCGACTATTCATAATCTTCGATCATCCAATCGTCCGGCTATAGCATCATCACCGGCAATAACACGTGCTGTACATCTAGTCACTGCTACGTCAGGTTATTCAGGTCATGATGATGATGAAGATGATAAAGGACATTCAGAAAAAAAGAAGACTACACCAAAAATTCAACGAACGAATCGATTGAATGTTTTTGGTGACGATGCATTTTTTATTGCTAAAAATCGTATCGGAGATTTCCTAGGTAAGAAATTTTTTGTTTCACTAAACAAGGTTGCTTTTATACTTGTCAATCAAGGTGTCGCTGATGGTGTCGGTGGTTGGCGTGAATACGGTATTGATCCGTCTCTATTTTCAAGTTCTCTCATGGAAGCTTGTAAATCGTTGGTTGATAATAAACTTCTTGATTTAAATCCATTGACATTAAAAGAATTGCTCTCCAAAGGTTATAAACAATTATTGGAGGATAAACAATGTATTATTGGTAAAGAAATAGCTTAAAGAGAATAAACTGTTTTTTTATATTAAAGTTGTTTTTTTTCTCAACGATTTAGGTAGTAGTACAGCATGTATTGTTGCATTGCATAAAGAAAAAAGTATTCTACATACAGCAAATCTGGGCGATAGTGGATTTGTTGTTGTGAGAAAAAATACTATCGTACATCGATCACAAGAACAACAACATTATTTTAACTCACCATTCCAGTTAGCTATTCATCCAGCCGTTAAGGATCCAAATTTAATTGCTGACAGGTATGAATAAGAATAATAATCATTTTTTGCGGATAAATACTTGAGTGTCTTGAAGTTTCGAAATATGAATGATTGAAAAGTGAAATTTTATAATATTTGTTTTGCATTTTTATTATAAAAAACAAACTAACGAAAACTATTGTCTCACTTATATTTGATTTAGTCCTGATATGGCATCAGTTACGTCATTTAATGTCGAAGAAAATGATTTTATCGTTATTGCAACTGATGGTGTATGGGATAATTTACCGGATTCAACTATACTTGAAGAGGTTAAAAAGATTAAAGTAAGTTGATCGTCTTTTAGCGCACACACTAAATAACATTTTTGATATGAAGTCTTACACTCCATTTCTTTTTATTGCATCGAAAAAGAAGTCTGATAATGCTTTGTTAACAGAGAATATCACTGACACTCTCTTATCCTAAATTGATTCATCAAAATAGTATTATATTGGAAAGCAGAACTTCGTTCACCCGCACACACGTATACAAAAACAGTTACATCTATTTTTAGGAACCAACATTAGATAATTTACAATTGGCTGCACATGCTCTGGCTAAACGTGCACTGGATAATGGACATGATCCACATTTTTATTCACCATTTGCTAAGAGTGCGAGAAGATCACTTGGCATTAATATTTGTGGTAAGTAGTGTATTTCATAAATGTCATGTGTTCTCACGAATAGAGAGAGAAAATACATAGTTGTGGAAATCTTTGAATTCTTCTAAGCTTAATTTTATTATTCTTTCTAGGTGGAAAACCTGACGATGTCACAGTATTACTTGCTGTTGTCACTTCTAAATGTTGATCGATGTTCAACGAATACTAAACGTGGTGCTACATGTTTTACTGTTGTTAAATCTAGTCGTACATAGCCAGAAATAAACATGTCTCTAGCATATTCGTTTAGATTTTGAATTTTATGAACGTTATTATGTCATAAAATCTTTTTTGTAATCACCTCTCTAGCTAATTGTATTGCGACCACTGATTTTTTGTTATTGTTCGTTTTCTTTTTCTTCACAAGCCAATTTACCCGGCGAATACCATGTATGTGCGTCAGAGATTGTTATTCATTCTTCTTTTTCTTTCCTGGTTTTTCTCATTCTCATCTTTCGAAGAAAAGCAAAGTGAAGCAAGCAATATAATTGATCACTTATAGACATGCTAATTCGATCCCGGTTAAATTCGTTAGGCTTTGTTGAACAACACTAAGTCAATTTTATTTATGGTGAGAACATGGCATTATGAAAAAATGAATGCTTCATCAGCTGTACGAAGGATAAATTTGAATGAGTCATTGTGTACTATATGTAGACATCGATGAAGTGGGTATTCAATAATTCACTTTCAATAAATATAAGCAAAGAGATCGAGCCGCCGATGCTAGTGCGTGTATTATGATTAACATACACCAATGAATAGACCTAAGGACCAGAACGAGACATCTAGGAAATGACTCTATACAATCTGATACAGAAAATCACGTCACAGAGCACACAACTGATGTTTACACTTCACCATAAAAGAAAGGGAAAAGTCTTATCGTGAATGAATAATGCTTTTTCTTAATCAACATGTGCATTTAAAACAATGGAAAATTTTCAGGGTGTTTCTGAAGAAATAAAACTTGATTAATATTGCGGAATGGGATTCAGGAGAAGCAAAGAACGGTAACACAATAGGGCTGTTTATTGAAGTTGTATTTGAATTTTTTTGTGAGCCAGTTAGTTGATGTCTCGATTAATTCTACTGATAAATAGACATAAATTACATGTATGTGGATCGTCATTTGAAGTACGACTCGTTGTAAGTTTAAAAATATTATTCAAATATGTTATTGAATATCATAAATTTTGGCACTATGTTGAAATTTACATGATAATCTAGTCGTGGATAGGGAAATGAAAACAGACATCAAGTTCTTGATAAGTACAGAATCTACGTTGAGTTCAACTATTGGATTCGACCGTAACGAACCAGTATCAGCATATTTCAAAGACAAAAGATTTCAATTAAAATAATGTCAACATAATAATGATACAAGGAAATACAACTAGCATATACCTTGATACGATGCGTGTTGAATGAGTGTTCGTCTCTTTATCAACTTCTTTTTGTTAAAAATAGCAGTTTATGAGTCATCAACTCTGTTAAAACTGGACTAATATTTCAAATATTCGGAGCAGAATCTTACAGTAACAATTTTGTAACGACTCCTATTGTGTAAACATGCTGCTTTACATTCCAACAGGTTAGATAACAAGGTACTGTTTACGATACAGTGACGATCCAATTGCAGATGTATGAAAATAGAAGATGTCAAAAAAAGAAAACTGTACATCGTCACAGAATGATGACTAAATCAGATGATTTGATTCTCTATCCTTTCTGACTTCTCAAATCTTTTTACCCTGAAAAGCTTTTAAAACACTACCGACTACAGTTAAAATTTGATCATATACTCCTCTGGATAGTAAATATAAATGCAAAGGTATTCAGGAACTTATCACAAACATCAAATAGCGTCAATAAGAGCAATGTGACATTTTCTCATATTTTTCCTCTCGGACCGTCATTTCTTGATGAAAATTAAAATTTTGTCAACCAAAATGCTTAGCGCAAAATGCTCTACAAAACACGGGATTCGCCAATAACATTTTTGGAGACGTTTCTACTTTTCTTAATTGGCCATCGATAGAAGTACATGAAGAAAAGATGTACAGTTTTGTTTTTGGTGCACGACTTTTGGGATATCCTGTAAATACTGTAGCATGACGTAATATCGTAAAATAACTCATAATGCTTCTGATAATAATAATAATCGAATAAAAATTACAAGAAAAGGAAAATTTCTCTATCTTGCACCATCTATTCTAACAGCTCATATTAAGCATGCAAACGACACCCATGGCATGAATTAAATTGTAATCAAAGAATTAGAAAACTAAGAGTTATATCGCATCGATTCTCTTCATACATGTCATGTCGTGCACTTAAAAAATTAGTTTCGCTATTATAGATTATCAAAACAAACGTTGCTTCAATCGAATATTATCATTTCTTGCTTGCGTTCATGAAAATGTTTTCGAAAAAATAAAGATTCAACGATCAGAATTCGTAGAACGAAATTTAAACGTTGAATTTCGATCAAGTACTCTCACTATTGGTTAAATTATCGTACAATGTAACTGAATAGTAAACTGATTTTTTGTGAAGAAAAATTTCATCGAATGGTAGTAGAAGTATTTTTAACATAGATCTTTATGTCTATGTTTGTGTTGTCTCAGTGCCATTTTTCTTCGTGCTATTGAATTCAATCATTAAAATTTTTCGAAAGATACACAAAAGAAAAACGATGAAAAGGGGTGTGCGTATTTCAACCACTTGAACGGTTAGAATAACAAAAAGAAAAGTAAATACAAAATTCCATTTCATAGGCACTCAGAAAAAAAAGAATAAGAGCATTTTTCGCATTAGAGTAATATTTTACAATTATGCTTTGTACAACATTAGTTCGTAATATATTTATTTCCATTAATCGACGACATTATCATCGGACACACCCACGTATTTTAATTACAGGTAAAATAATCCGTTCCACATCCATTTTTGTCACGACAATACCATTTCAGGTGGATGTGGACAACTGGGTGTACCATTAGCTAAACGATTACGGTAAAACATTGACGCAGCATTTAAAGTTAGATTCAATGATTTCTATAGAGAACAATATGGTGTCCATAATGTTGTATTGTCTGATATTGTTCGACCTTCGGATGAACTTCTTAAGCAAGGTTTGATTTCGAATAAATCGTTTTAATTCAAATGTAAAAGTCATTCTTGAAGGAACGTATCGCTATGCTGACGTATTGGATATTAAGCAGGTTCAGGAACTGTTAGTTAATAATCAAGTTGACTGGCTTATTCATCTCAGTGCTTTACTGAGTGCTGTTGGTAGAGTTCGAATATTCAAAAACATTACAATTCATTTTTTCGATTATCGTATCATTCTAGGTGAAAGAAATGTTCCGTTAGCAATGAAATTGAATATTGATGGTGCACATAATATTCTTGAATTAGCAAGAAAATATAATTGTAGAGTATTTATACCAAGTACCATCGGTTCGTTATTTCGATCAAATGTTTTTCTTTTCTTGCAAATAAATAGAACTTTTATTTTCAAGGTGCTTTCGGACCTGATTCTCCACGAAATCCAACACCAGATTTTTGTATTCAACGGCCTCGAACAATTTATGGTGTATCTAAAGTACATGCTGAATTAATGGGCGAATATTTTCATTCTAAATATGGTGTTGATTTTCGATGTTTACGATTTCCAGGAATTATATCAGCTGATACGAAACCAGGTGGTGGCACAACAGGTGAGTCTAGACTTGATAGATTTCTATTGTTTCTTGATTTGTATCTATTTACATGTTTCAGACTATGCTATTGAAATATTTCATGATGCTCTGAAATCAGGTTCTTATAAATGCTATTTACGTGGCGATACACGTTTACCAATGATGTGGATTGATGACTGTATTCAATCGATTGTTAGTATCATGGAAGCATCGAGTGATCAATTAAAACAACGTACATATAACGTTGCTGCGATGAGCTTTACACCAGAGGAATTAACGAAAGCTATACAAAAATATAAGCCGAAATTTAAGATTTCATATGAAATCGATGAACGTCAAAAGATTGGTAAAAGACAAGAGAAGAAATTTTCATTTCTAAAAAGAATGATCTTAATTTATTCTTGTTTATAGCTGATTCTTGGCCAGAAGTCTTTGATGATCATAATGCTCGTGAACATTGGCATTGGAATCCAAAAGTTGATCTTGATGCGCTTGTTCAAAAAATGTTTGACTATTTAGAACGACAATGAAACTTTAGAATAGAGTTATTAACAGTTTTTCTTTTCTTGAATCTAACTAATT
The DNA here is from genome assembly GCA_900239685.1 of Rotaria macrura. Taxonomy (NCBI): domain Eukaryota; kingdom Metazoa; phylum Rotifera; class Eurotatoria; order Philodinida; family Philodinidae; genus Rotaria; species Rotaria macrura. The sequence continues at coordinate 17,016 of OENT01000745.1, read as the reverse complement.
GAAATAAAACGAAAACTGTTTTCAATTTATTCACCTTTAAGTGAAGAAGTAAAACGAAAGAACTACACAAGAGAAAAAAAAAGGCCATATCTGTTTATTGAGAAGAGATTCATTTTTTTGAATAACGATTAGTTATTAGCGATGTTGTTGCACTTGGAATGTATTTTCATTGAACTATAATGAGAAAAAAAAACGAATTAAAATTTGAAATAATATTGGTTTTTAGACGCTGAGTGGCGACTGAAGCCAACCGAAAGAAATCTGACAACTGCATTGAATGTTCATTTTACTCGCATACGTACAAATGAATTGTTTAAGTAATCGCGGGTGGGTGGGGGAGGAGATTTGCTAGTATTGATCACATACAATATAGAAAGAGAGTTATCAAATACTTATACCGAACGAACGATGTAATCCTTCTAGGTCAATTAGAGATTCTAATCTTCGAGAAAACATTTCATATTCCATTATTATCGTTATTCGAACTTGTATATATATATATTTATCAATATCTGTTTAAAAACTATTTACCTGTCTTGAGTTATGCGATTTTTTCCATTGCAATGGAACTTGTCGATTATTGATTTTGGGAACAAATGTCTTCGAATCCACATAGGATTGAAATTTACCTGATACACTTGGTGAATCAATACGTTTCTGACGTTTCATTGATGGTTTGAAATAAGAACGTGTACCATTACAATTGCTGCCATCGAATCGATCCATGCAGCCTTGTTTTGTATCGTTGAATATAGTACCAGGTGGACATAAAAATATATTATCTCGACTGCCCACACATACGTGATAGATATTACACCAATCTATATCACCAAACATATTTTGTTGATTTTTACTTAAACAATCGAAACGTGTCCTAAATTGAACAGTGATCAATCAATTAACTTATTGACTTGAATTCAATTCTTACGGAAATAGTCCAGTAGCATCGACACCTTCGAATAAAATTGATGCTTGCTCAGCTTTTGGTTTCGATCGAAGAAATGTTCGCGGTTGTAAACAAACAGTTCCTTTACCATCATCGACATTATCTCCTTGATAGTCGCATTCTCTCTTCTTTTCATTGAATACAAGACCAGCTATGAAGAGAACATATTATAATTTTCTATTGTTCAAGAACTAAATCTAGAATACATACGACTACATTCCATAGTCACACCTACACCTTGCTCATTGCATTGCAAATACAGATCACAATATCGTTGATGTTCATAAAGACCAGGACCTTTACTTATACAGAATTCGGAGCGTAGATTTTTTAAAATATCCTTTTCAGCTAATTTTTCAACAAAAAATCTTCAAGAGAAAAAGAATGTTTCATCGATGATATGACAAGTATTTGTTTTGAATCGTCGACTTACATGGCTTTTCCATTGCAATCGACTCCATCTTGTGCTCGTTCTATAGACCAATCGCATCTACCTTTTGTTTCACTTTCTTGACGCCATACCTATCATATTTCAAAATCTTTAAATATTTTACAAGTAGATTTTTAGCTTAAAAAGGATGTATGTTGTGAAAAGAAAAAACACACGATCTTTCATTCAATAGTTTATAAAAGTTAGTCTCGTCATTTATTCTTGTTTTTTGTTGTCGACGATGAGCAACAGTTTCAATTTTAAAGGAAGGTGAAAGTCACACGATTATTTCTTTCGAGAATCTACGTATTCAACGACAATCTATATTGTATAACTTACTAAACCTTGTCCACAATATTGAATAGTATCGAAACCTCCATGACAATTATGATAAACATTGCAGTAATACAAATCCCCATAATCTCCATTCTGTTTGACCATACAAAATTTTGTCGAACGACCTCGAGTATTATTTGATCCTGGTCGCACTGCATCATCAAGTCCTTCAGTATCTATTGTGTAATGAAGAAAATCAATAGAATAACATTCTATAAATGTAATTCAACAATGAATAACAACGAACCAATTAATTTTTCTCGACCTTTACATTCAACTTTATCTTCCCAATCACATTCTTTGGTTTCTTGATTAAACATAAGCCGATTAGGACATCTTTTTGGATAATCCATTGCTGCTTGACATTGATGAAATATATTGCAATATCTACCATCTTGATAATTTCCATCAGGCTATTCAAATATCAAGTCTTATTGAAAATATAAATCAATTTATTTATTTAATTATATTACATACCAAACGTTTACAGAAGTTTTCTTTAATACCCTCCCACATATAATCTGCTTTTCCTTTACAATCAACACTAACAGCCCAATCACATTCATTTTTTTCTATGGAATATCTTAAATTATTTTGACATGTAAATACAACATCTTTGCCATTTTGACATATGTAATAACGATTGCAATATTGTTCATGAGCAAAGTTGCCATTGGGCTAGAATAAAAAGAAAACAAATATTTCGGTTTCATTTTTATTCAATCGATTGTTTTCTCTTCGATTTACTTTATCTGCACAATATCCATGATTGTCAGCATCTTCAACTAATATATTTCCACTTTTGCACTGTGTTAATTCAGGCCAATCACATCGTTTCAATGTTTCATTGAATACTAACCGTTCCGGACACTGTAATTTAACATCGATATCAGCCAAGCACTGATGATATACGTTGCAATCTGTGTATGAAAACAAAAACTTAGATGATGAAGAAAAATTTATTTTTGAAATACATCATCGAACTTACAATGTGGATCCATGTAAAATCCATTGGATTTTTCCATACAAAATACACTGGATTTCATCGAAAGTGCAACTAGAGTACGTCCTGAACAATGAACTTTATCGGACCATTCACATTTTTGTTGGTCGTTATCCCAAAACAATTGATTAGGACATTGACGCATACTGTCCGAACCAGATTCGCATACATGATACACATTACAATACTCTTCATGTGGATATGATCTATTGTATTAGACAAATCGAAATATTTAGGAAAGATGAGATCATGTGAAAAATGATATACGTCATTGATTTTCATTCGCTCTTATGTTTCACAATATTACATATAGTGTGACTATTTCGTTTATATACTTCGAAACATGAAATCACTTAGTAGTTACTATCCTTGAAAAAGGTGTCACTTTCTTATTGTTCTTCAATGATTATTTGCATCTTAGCGACTAGTGTATTATTATAAACTTGATCTTTTGTACGCTATTCTTTTCAAGCATTAGAATAGATTATATAAATTTTGTCATTGAGATGACAGGTATAGTAAAAGAAATGAGATGACAATCTTATCATGACATTATATAAGCATCTATGTATATATGTATATAAACTAAAAGGTTAAAATCCGATTCAAATAGCATTGATTCTCAAAATTGAAAAGAGAAGAAACTTGTTTAAACAAGTAAGACCTTCATTATGTCCACTTATGTAAAGGTTAAACTTACTCAACCCAATGGATTAAAGTCATTTGCTTAAAAAAATGAATATGCTAACTTATGTTTTTTGCTTACCCATCTGCTTTTCCTGTACAAAATGACGAGTTGAACTTATTTTCATTAGGGAGCATTTTCTTCGGAGGACCACAACGAACAGATGATTTCCATCCACATTCTTTTTTTGTATCGTCCCATTGTAATTCACCTGTACATCGCACCAGATGATCGGTACCACCAATACAATCATGAAATACATTACAATATGTATCGGATGCATAACGGCCATCTTGTCGATTGGTACAAAATGATGTTTTACTTTGTACAACAGGCATCGTTTTACCTGTACAATTGACATTTGTTGCCCTAGAAATAAATCAACATGAATCAATCAGCATGAAAAATGAAATCCATGACATACCAATCACACATTTTCTTCTCTTCGTTCCAAGCTAATTGGTTTGGACAATGTTCAGTATAATCAACGCCAGCTATGCAATGATGATAAACATTACAATATAGTGGATCTTCAAAGTAACCATCGGCACCAAGTATACATTCGATTGTGCCATTGATTGTGCTTAATTTTGCACGTGATGTTGTTGCAACAGAATCATATTTATTTTCATCAACTTCGAAAAATGCCGCTAAACGTGTTCCACAATTGACCTTTGCAGCTATTTCACAATCATAAGCAAACTCGGAAAAAAGTTGACCTTCTGGACAAAGATTTGGTTCAGGTAGACCTGCCGGTGTACACGTGTAATACATGTTACACAATCTTCGATCTGGAAAACGAATATTATTAGCACCCGATGGACAATTGAAACCGATTTGAGAAAATAATGAATGTACATTATTCGATTTTGGCGGTGATGTAACTGATTTTACAGGTACAAATGGTCTAGGTCGTAATGTTGTTGTTGGTTGTGGTGCCTGATATGGTAACCGACTCGATGAAGCTGAAAGTTTTGTTTTTAATTATGTTTTTAATGGTTTCTTTTCTTTGAACTTACTTGGCTTTGGTAATCGTGTCACGACTACCGGAGGATTTCGAGGCCATAAATGTTCTGGTATTGGATAAGGTCCTGGAGCAGGTAAACCTGCTTGTGCCGCTGCTTCTGCCAGTATAACAGGGTTGGGTAATGATGGATTTCCATAATGTGTGCGATTGTGATACATCATTGATTGATTTTGTTGAAATTGTGACCATATGTTAGGTGGAAGTAAATGAATGAGTGATTGCATTGATTTTCTATCAGCTAGATTTCGAGCTACGTCGTCTACTGTTCTATTTTCAGTGTCTACTTGTTTATAGTGAGGTAAAATTTGACGAACCATATGAGTTTGATTTGACCAAGTAGTAATTACTTCAGTTAGATTTTGAATCTTACTTACTTTTGTTGAATTATTCATTAGAAACATGTCGGTTGTTTGATATAGTTTTTCATGTGGTGGAATTGGTTCTCGATAATTAAAATTATTATATTCATTATCTGTTGATGGTTGTGCATTATTATTGAATAAATGAGTACTGTTCTGTAATGATTTTGTTTTTTCAGTTGTAGACAAAGATTCTTTTATGATTCTTGAATCGTTTATAGTTGGCATTACCTTTGAAAAATCACCTGCTGATTTTTGTGAAAAACTTTCACTAATTGACGATGTTGTTTGTTGATAATCATCTGCTGAAATCTCCAAATTATAGTCTCTCTGAAATGATGATGGTTGTCGTTTATTTGCATTGGAATAATCAAATGCTTGATGATAATTATTTTGAATGTAAACAGGTCGATGTTGTGCATGAATTAAGCCTTTGAGAAACAACAAGAAGATAAACATGAATAATATTCATTTGGCATAAACAAACCTGCACTCAGAGATAAAAGTACGATAGATAAAAGATGATGTGTCCACATCGACATGCTTGGCAAGTATTGAATTGATTAATATCAAGAGAACTGCAATTTATGACAACAATTACAGGCGACCGTGGCCTAATCAGGATGTTGTGTGTATGAATGCAATCACTCTAGCTTATGTCTTTGCACGCTTATGTAGTCCGTTCACCTATCTCTTCCTTTTTTGTCTTCTTCTTTTCTTTTGTGCGTGTGCGTATTTATATATACATGTCATTGTTTGTTTTACACTCGATCTTAATTGTAAAGAGAGAGAGAGAGAGAGAGAGAGAGAGGAAAAAGCTTTAATGTCCAGCCTGTATATACTACAGAAGAAGACTTGTCACGAAATACCACCACAAAAAAAGAAAGAGCAATCAATGCAAAAGAGAAAAAAAAAGATTACCTATTTAACTATGATCGAGATAATTGTGTGTGATACAGATTACGAAGTCAACTACCAAAAAGTCATCTATTCATTGTTTATGTAAAGAATTTATTATTCAGTGACATTGAAAAGAACATGTTTGGTATCAAATATACAATGCAAATCGTTCCATATATTATTGTCACGATTCTTATCGATTACAATTCGTTCTAATACTTGAAATTATGCTACTAGACGGTAAAGCTCGAAACAATTAATAGTTCACATATTTATTTACCATCGTTACTTTTCTATTCAAGTTTCGATATGCGTAAAAATACTTGTAGATGATGTAATGTGAATATTCATCTATTGTTTAATCAATCAAATTCTTTAACGGATTGTAGTCGTTATTGATTGTTATTTCTTTATAATTTTTAATGATAATTCAATTCTGTAACTTCTTCAGGCATAGGACAGTATTTATGCAATCTTGATTATTAAAATTACATAGAGAACGATTATCACATAGATAATTATTAATACAATTAAATGACTCACTCTTCTCATCAAACCAGAATTGTAGGTTTTCATATGTGTCTTAATATTTGACACTGTCATTCAATGTCACTTACTATCGTTGGCAACTGTATTAAAAGATGGCCTTGACATAATTTCTTTTACTTTTCAATGATATCTTTCTTTTTTTTCAATTTACCTAACTGTCAATGTCTTTGTCACCTACATGACTATCCTGATGTAATATTCATACATGTGTTAGTCAAAAGGCGCTAGAAAAAAAAACTTGCAATAGTACTAAAAAACTGAAATGTCTGTAAATACTAATGCTTATGTAAATACCAGTGTAAAGTTGATAATAATATTGAATATAGATTGAACATAGCGAAAATCATCGTAGCTTAGTTTGTTAACACAAACCAATATTGATAATGACATTTCAGCATACTGATCAGTGATTTCTAGTTTTGTTAAAAATTCATAAAAAAAAAGAATTGAACAGTTAGTGTAGCGTATTTTATGAGCAATCTTTATAGGAATCATATACAGGCAATTGATTTAACTGATAATAGCATTGTAAAATAATTGCCGTGATTAAAAGATAATCATACACCCATGCAACAACCTTGTTATACACTACCAATATTCCCACCAATAGTATACCACTATTAGTAACAGACTCCTCCAATTCAACTATCCTTGTTTCATTCAAACTTTGTTGAGGCTTCAAAGGTTGAACAAATACTACTTAAGCGTACGTCTTGTCTTTCCATCAATGCTACATCTGCTTAATATGTCAATTTTCGATAAACGTTTTACTGTATCGTGGCTCACCTTGTCATCATACACCTGCCAACCCTGATAATTCATCGATTAACAGAAGGATTACACTATTACTCTATCATGCTGCTGTACAGTATGAAAACGTCTACGCAACGACAACAATAGGAATATATTCAAGTCAATCGTTTACATAGCGTACAATTATCTTGACCAAATAAAATACATTAATTTAAACAACATAAAAATCTTAATCAATTTTAAAGGCCAAAGAATTCCTATGGAATCCTATTGATCATTGACTCTTCTACTTCATCAGCTGCTATCGATCATGATGAATCTCATGTTTATAAATACGTTCTCGTCTATTTCATGTCAATCAGAGAGTAACACAACGAAAATGATGACTTATCTAATTTAAATCATGAATAAATTCGTGAATTAGTGTAATATCGTTTTGCACAAATCTCTTTCTGACTATTATTAGTATCTTTAAATGATTACTAAGAAATTAAAATTTTTCATTGAAATAAGGTAAGAGAAATGATATCAATCAATAAAATTTCTCTCATAAAAGCAATTGAACTCCTGTTTGTGACATGCATTGAATAGAAATGATGCCAATTAATTCAACAGGATACATACAATGTCTAAGAATGTAGACGATTAAAGTAGAAAAAACAAACGTGTTTATATTCAAGTACTATGCAATATCTAGCGAAAACTGAATTGTTAGTGGTCTTTCTATTTTGATAAAATACACGATCACTTTTTCATATGCGTATAGTTTTATTGTTAAAATTAGATTTTAGAATGAAATTTAAGATGAAAAAATAGAAGCAAGATACTCAAAAAGTTCAATTACACTTTATCTCAACATAGATAGTCGACAGTTGGCGATGGATTTGCTACTGTTGTTTGACGTCGTTGTAATCCAGTTTGAATATTGGGCAAAGTTTGATTCGACGGAGGAAACAATTTAAAATCTGATTGCTTAGCTACTTCTTTTATTGGCGGGAAATTTCGATTAACCGGAATATTAAAGTCTGATGTATGACGAAGTAACATCGATGAACTATATGTAGCAAGCAAAAAAGTCGGCAACTTCAAAAAATAAAACGACTATAAGTTAACTTACTATGGTAAATTGGCCTCATACATTCTTTCATTCGGTACGGGTAAAATGAAATGTTCCACCGGATGTATAGTACCACTTCGATCTGTATAAGCATCACGATGTTCTTGAGAAAGCTAGAGATGAAACGAAGAATTTGTTGGTGTATTAAATGAAATTAAATGGAATAGACAATGATTAACTTGATAAAATTTTCTTATTTCATTTGTTCTGTCAACATTTGTATTACTAAGCGCATATTTAGGTGTATAAAGATATTGATCACGACTGCGACGACGATCACTCATGACAAGCTCTGGTTGATGAGTATAGGGTGTTGGAAAATATCCACCTAAGTTTAAAAGAACAATAAAAAATCCATCGTTGGAAGAACTTCATCGGCAAAAGACTGAGATAAAATCAACCTCGCGCATAAAGACTTTTCGATGAATTCAGGGCTTCACTTCGATAATCTTGAAAATATTTTGCCGTGGAATTGCCAAATGTTTCACCGTATTGATATTGAGTAGTTGGAACATGACCTAGGTTTAAAAAAGCAGGATCATTTGTCTCAATGAATATTTTTCTCTCAAACGATCAAGTTACCTCGATAGCCTGGCATGAGTGACGGTGGATAATAGGCTAGAATGTAAAATATTAAACTCAACATAAGAAAATACGTTTCTTTATGAAACATACTAGCATTGTAAGTCGTTTGTAGAGTACCTGCGGCCCGTGACATTTTTTTAATGAAAAACTATGAAAAGCCTTAAATGCAATCTACAGTTGACGGAGTGTGCACGAAAAAAAAATGTGTTTTTTTGCTAGAATGACATTGAGATTTTTGTTGCTCTATATTGCCCTCTTTAAAATAAGAAAAAAGAGTTTTTTCATGTCGCTAGTGTGCAGAAAAAACAGCGTTAATAAAAGCATAGGTCTCACCACAATGACGCACTGTCATTCTTAAAAAACAATTGAAGCAAAAAAACCATTAAGAAATCCTCGAAGTTTCTTTTCCTTCGAAAGAATAGCAGCACGATATCGTATCAGAGTGTGATACCTGTCAAACGCCGTTTAGACTAACTATTTTAATGACTGGAAGTCATGTCTTCAGGTATATCTTAAAATAAAAACTACGGTTGGAAAGAAATACGATTATTTAACAATGATAAATCTGTATTCGCAGCGAAACCCTTGAGCAAATTGCCTACTGAGCATTCCTAACTTCTAAATGAATAAGTAACGCGATGGAAACGTCATTGATCCTCTACTGAGAGAATGTCATACTATTGAAAGTATAACTTTTAAGGCAAAAAATAGAAGAACTGATCTCTTCTTCTACAGGTTAAAGTGAGGTAGTTGTTTATAACTTAGGTTATCTGTGTATAAACCTTCTGGTGGGTTGATGTAGATTCAGATGAGATAAAGATTCGTAAGCTATGTTGGTAAATGCCCCACTGTCAATCATCTGATAGTAATTGAATGATATTGATATTGACTGTAACTCATATCGCTAATATTTCTGCCGCTATTGAATAATGCTGAACAACATTAAATACCACTGGATATGAAACGTGTTCAATACTTATTTCGATAGTAAGTCGTCGTAAGTTTAGATTCGTTCCTATTGGTATTTTGGCATGACCATTTACACTAAATTCGACGTATAGCTCCCAGAGTATTTGAGTCAAGTGTACCAACACAAGTTTGTCCACTTCTATATATCTGTTGATTCTAATCTGAAGGTAGTCGTTGTGGATTCTCATGTTCACAGAAATCCATTATCGCTTTTCCTTCTTGGAAAACTGGAATTCAACGAGTTTTTTTCTCTTGTATTCAGAAACATACATCAAAGACGACCCTATAAAAGCTGCATCTATCCACCGGTCCATTTTTCTGTCTCTGTTAAGAAAGAAAGATTTTTTCAGTCCATGAAAGACGGTGTGGGTGTCGACAGTACGATTTACTATCAAAGCGAGCCCCACACCCTCCAAGCATTTTTATTAGATCAAATTTTGCACCTAAGATCCAGTTTTAGGCATTATGAACACTTTGTTTTATGTTTGTTTTTCTATGTCGTGTTCAAAACGAACTGAATTGTTAGATTTATATGCTCGTCTAATTTTTCCAAGTTAAAAAAATGATTTAGAATAATTTCTTATTAAGAGTTTACTGAAAAGGAAACACATATTAAAACATGTAGATGAAAGTCCCCTGTAAACTTCCTCTGAATAGTAGCAACTGTTTATTTTGTCTTTGGTTAATTCTAATTCACTCTCATAAATTTTTTGAATAGGTTTCCGTAGTTTCTATCTTATAACAAAACATAGAACTAACCTAAGATGTGAAGGCAACTGCGCGTCGACTGAACGTATATGACAATGCTGCATTTTTCCAAGTCAAATTCTAAACCTAATTGAAACTCAGTCTTCCAGTTGAAAATGTACAGTAGATGAGTATGAAGCAAAAACGGAACATTTCATTATATGTATTGGCTGCTTGTATGCTTCGTCCTCTTTGAGTTCGTTATGAAGTTGCATCATTTTTTATTTTGGTAGCATACCTTTAACAAAACTTTATAATTGTACCGAGATACATTCTTGAGTAGATTTTAAAAAATCATCAGAAACAACTTAACCATTGAGAATAGATGGCATTACAGCAGTCACAATGTTGTTATGATGCGCGTCAGTACACGACGATTATTGTTACAAACTAATTGAAATACGTACTCGATCACTGAAAATCATAAACATGAACTAATCTCGTTTCTATTTTAATTATGGTTGCACAGTCAATGGTTAAAAAGTAGGTATAATTCTAATTGTACAAAGGAAATGATTTCAGTTAATTTCTTGTTAAAAATTAAAATAGTCATAAGTCAGAAATCACTGTTTACTGAAATCAACGTGAGATTCCAAGTATTGAAGGTGAAAAATTTCGAAATATATGTAACTAAGAATATACGAATAAAAATTAATCTCAACATCGTATTGTGCAAAGGACAGTATATCTATAATTGAGTTTTATTTAAACAATATTACAAGTTATCAAATATATTCATTCTTTTTCAATCGTTAAATAATAACTATTAACAGCAAAGAGATATTTGACAATACCATTCATATTTAATTGATCACCATTGAATATTAGTATTAGATAATAAACTGACTTCGCATTAGAATTACTTCTGCAAAGTCATCGTTGTTCAGAGTTTTGAACGAATAGGAAAACTGACACATATCATAGTTTGGCTCGTATTCTAGTCTAATTAATTTGAACAAACTCTATGTCATCGACATATCGGTAACATTGAAATCCTTTCTTTGCTGAAAAGGGATAGAAATCTATCAGGAATATTTAATAAGGATTATTCACATCTCTCTTATCTTCCCTGAGGCCGGCATCAAAACTAACAACTGACAGTTCTGCTATGCTGCTGTTCATAGTAGTGGAAGCAAAAAATTTGACATCATTCTTACTTGTCAATCAATAATTTACATGGAGGATCCGTTAGTATATCAGAATAAAAACAGCTCAATGAAGCTATAAAAACAAGGGGAAAGCGGATTCCGTCTATCCGGGATACGATAACAATCCACACAATCCAGAAGATACAGTGAAGATCCACCCAATCCGTACAATACGCACGATACATTGCGGATACCGAGGATACGAGTGTTTCGTATAGAAAAATTCAAAAGATATAGGATGGGTGTAGTACGAGCACGATGAGTCGATTCTACTGAAAAATTTCATTCGATTTCAAAGAGTTTTTAATGTTTTTTTGTCGTTTATTTCTGCCACGAGCATATTTTTTTATCGAGTGAAATGGATTTAATGTGAGAGAAATAAAAATTCTTTTTGTACAGTACCAACTAAATCGGCTTGCTTAACGTTCATTTGATCTGTGCAAAATAGTTGACAGAGCCAATAGTTATATAAATTACCCCACATAAGTAAAGATTGAAATTGTTTGACTTTGCTCTCTTTCATATCCATAGGTAACTAATTTTAAGAATGACTACAATTTTTTTGAAAAAAATCGTTTGGTTGTTAAGGTGTCTATATATTTTGAGAACTTAATTGCGAAAAACTACTCTTTTTGTTATTATGTATGTCTATATGCATTTCTCAACAGCAATGCATTCATTTAACTCGAAATCTTGAACGTATATGCACTTCACCTTGATGTATCTATCGTATAAAAATAAGGTGAGATGAATCAAATATGAATAAATTGATCATTACTGCCAGTTAAACAGTGGAATGGTCATTTTTAGACTTTGTGGATACGTATATCTCGTAACTCGATCACATTACAGGGCTGAAATTCTATTCATAAAAACATCTTGTTGAATACTTTCTTTAGAAGAAATCTTGACTATCTAAGTAGTTTCTATGACCTAGGAAACTGTTCAAAATAATATGGATTTTAATCGAAGACATGGTTTTGAAAGAGTCTGATCTCCTAAGATGCCTGATCAGCCGATGTCTGGTTAATAAAGTTTTAAAAGAAGCTCATAATGGAATGAAATGACTTAATTCCTTTCTATTCCATTGGATAAGATAGGACAATTTTCTTATCCCATCGGATTTGTTTCTTGTTTTATAAAAACTAGTCTGAGGTTTTTTTATTGGGATGTTTTCAGCAGGTACTTTATAGAAACGCTGACTAATAAAATTTATTATAACCTCATTGTTCGTCTTTCTTCTTCAAATTACATATGTTCGTTGCTAACTATATTCTACTTGTTGTCACAAGAAACTTTTAAATATACAGAAGATAGATCATAAAGTAATTGACTTCCAAACAATTTGCAAATATCTATAGAAACCGACTAAAATAAACCAGTATAGTAAAGAAAAAGTCTAGTACCTCTTAACACTAGAAAGCTATCAAAAATCGTAAGAGACAAATAGTCTATGATGAATAGATGCGCTAGAGAGGAGAATCTATTTCTTTCTATTGTTTGAACATATGAAAATGAAATCTTCTAATAGAAAAAAAAAGATTAAAAGTTTCAACTGCATTGATTAAACTCAGATTTTGAGGATGTCGATGAATTCACTTTTGCATTTATGAAGGTTTGTGAAGATTATAAAACCCTAGATTCTCATTTTGATTCGTCTCGAAATCAATACAGTGTATGTGATTAGGATAATTATTTTGTCTTATAAACTGGTTCCTGCATGCATGAATAGAAGAAACTCAGATGATTAAGCAACGAAGTCGTAGAAATCGACTCTAGATTTTAAGTAAATATTTCTATGAGACTAGTTGTCTCGTGTAGCATACTTTCTCTCCAATTATAAGCGCTGACTTTAAAATATGAACTGAACATTATAAAGCAATTCTAAAATTTATCTGGCATCGGGTAGACCGATCCTTCGAACCTTATTCAAGGATCCACAATAATAACTGATTTTCTACAACAAATTATGCTCCGTTTCATTCAAAAGTTCATAGAAAAGTTTCATCATGCGAGATGAATTTCATCTAGTATAAATCAGTACCTGAGAATTTACCCAATTCCATAAAATTTTTTGAAAATGATAAAAAATTCATTATGAGAATTCCTTTCACGTCTTGTAGTTCTTATTAGGAACAAGTTTTTATCCAATCCTCGAATATTTCTACGGAGACTTTCAGGAAGGGCTTTTCTTTCCAGAGGGCTCTTTACGAGAATATATGGAAGATTGTATACTGATTCTTCTAACTAGTTATGTTCAACTCGAAACAGCAGTACATGATTAATCGTGCTTTGTTTAAGATAAGCGAATCTTTAAAACTTTGAAAAGAAAATATAATACTTTCAATACATTGGAAATCAACTACTTGCGCATGATACAGAAAATAGATCTTCACTATGGCAGAGATATTTGCAATATAACATTCAAATTTACGGATGAACTAATTTTGGGTTTGTTGTTATCATAGAAATACTCTCATGCATAAAAGAAAATAGAATTGAGGTAATATCTGTCCATTCTCTGGCATGATGGGCACCAAACAACACGACTCTATACTCTATAGAATATTAATCGAAAGAATTACGTGATGTCTGATTCAAGATTTCTCTCTTCACTTTCGTTAAACGCTTTGTGAAAGATTCATGGGTCTAAGTGCTTTCACAACGACTCGAAAATAGACAATGGGATTCGTCTGAAGCAAAAACACACTTATTTTGAAGAAGAAAAATTTTCATCTTTGAACGTACTTGCTAGACTACTACATTGGAGATGTGTTTCCAGTCGTTAGTTCCAAGTTCAAAAATTCAACAGCTATACATGTAATTGTATTAGGTTGAAAATGAATATTAACGTTAGTCTTCACTAAATTTAGCAACTGTACTGTACTAGTGCGTCGCAGAAATCCTCATTTTCAACCTCCACTACTCTGATTGCTTCTACCAGTCAGTTAGAGAAAAATAAAATAAAATGAATTGAATAAGAAGATACGACGAACGGCATAGAAAAACAACATTTTCTGATACAGAAACATGAAGTAGTTAGTTAAATCTACTGCGTTGACGCATGTTTGTATACGAAATCCTTCGACTCAGAAGTAATGGGGAAACTTGATACTTTTCAAATACTCGCAGCACCCTCATGTATTAATCGAATAAGCAAGAGCATTAATTTTATGTGCCAAAGTTCTCAAATACCTCAATGATCAAAATTTCGATAATTAAACATTAGAAGTCGATCGATAAATATATATAACCAAGTTCTTCTAGTGACTTATGTCTTCTACTTACAAATGCAATCGAGTTGTATTGAAATCAGAACGAGTCATATGTAAAAAAAATAATGATGCTCTAATTATCGGTAAGATACTTCTTCAGGTTTAAAAATGAAAATCAATGATATAAAAATAAACTAAAAACGAACACACCGATCTATTCTTCTCTTTTTCTTACGCACTACATGCATAGTTATTCGATAATGACACGGAAAACGATTTGAACTCCATCTACAACTTCTTACTTTTATATAGTCTTGTTTTCCCACATGACTTTCAGCGATTCATGTAACATAAAAGAAAATGAGAAACGCCGAGTCTGTTTTTTTCTTACTTTATTCGAAAATCATCGGTCTTGAATTTAATGTCGAAGATTCTTTTTCATCGACATATTAAGCGCCACTACTCTTTAACAAATTTGTTCTTGTGAGTTGAGTTAAATGATCATCATTAATACCTATCAAATATTAATAAAATCATCGTATCGATATGACATGGTGTATGAATGATTTTTGATTCTTAACAGAAAGCAACGAACGAAGAAAAACCGAAAATAATTATCCATCTATTCTATTAGCTTCAGTTTTAATTATGGAAACATGCCCAACGATTGAATTTGTTACAATCAATTTCATTTGCTGTTCTCGTTTGTACAGAATTTCTAATTTAAAGTCGGTTTACGCTGGGAGTGTTAGAGAAAAGTAAGGAGCAGTTGTGATTCTATTTGTTACAGTATTTCATGATTAAACATGTGAAAAGTAGAAGTAACCATGTAGCTATGATGTAGCATCAGCTTGTAACACTGCAAATGGTTCAATGATTCATTGGGAGGGTGTGGGTCTCGGCGTTCATCATGTAACCCTCACCAAACACCCATCCTCAAGCTAAACATGGAGATTGTGTAGTCAACAGATATTTCGTCTACACACGTTAAGAGTGGGAAAGAAAAAGAACATACGCAAAGCAAGAAACGAAGTGTTCTAGTGTTTTTATGCACGTTTTTCTTTCTATCATGCAATTTTTCTTGGCTGCTTAAATTATTGTTTTCAAGTGAGTTTGTACATACGAATTGGATATTACTATTAGATTAACGTACTATGATAACCATTATTCATATAGGCTTATCGGTTTTAATATCTCGCGAATGAGGTTGATTTTTATAAACAGTGTTGCATTTACTTAACCAAATAACTATTTAAAAAAAACGATCATTGCAAGATAATCTTGTGAATCAAGTGAATATTACAGTCGAATAAAAACGTAAACAATAGCTGTACAATAAAAAAGTACCGTAAGTGGCGTGTTCTTTTGCCTGCATTCAGAATTGAGAGTATAGGCTATAACAACAGCGTGTTTACTGTTTTGGTCAATGAGTTAGAAAATTCTGAAAAATCCATACACAAATGTCATGGAAAAGTCGTCGATTCTCATAGTACCAAAGCATTGTTGAAATTTCATTTTTGTTTGTTAGTTCGGTTTGAGTGTACTTTGAATACAAATTGCTTTCGTCGCCGAAATCCTTAATTTTCTCATAAAAGAGCCCTAGAGTTTAGGAGAAAAGAAAAACCTCTCTCTTAGAGACCAGCTTAAGTTGTAAACCCCTCCAAATCTAATGATTGAATAGTATTTTCAAAGACAATTCTAATGCGTATAAAATCATTAGTTACATTTTGATTCTTGTTTGACAAATTTAGCTTTCAAAACCCAAAAAGGTTGATTTTTCTGAGAAAATTTTCGATGCAAAAGAAACATTGGACAAAAAGATTCTCGTTCAAAATAATGATCATTTCATTGGATCGTATCTCCTGTAGACGTTTCAGCTTTCTTGCATTGAAAATGGAGCAATTTCAGAAACCCGGTTTTGGCTCTGACATCCTAAATTGTGAGCGTGGATGTCGCTTTCGATCTTCACGTTATAGTCACACCCACCCACATAATTCATTTCAATACGGGCGAAACTTTTGTCGTCGACTAATTCGATATAGATTGACATATTATTTTTATGTCACATGATTGAATTAATTAATTTGAATTAATTATGCACTTATTGGTTTCTTTTTACCGTCTGATCAACCTATAGTATATTAATCTAGAAATAAAAATATATCTATCATTTAGTTGTTCTAATGTACCCAGGTCGAACCTACCTCACAGGATCCAATCGGATCCTTAATAATCCGACACTATCCG
>OENT01000744.1:0-80261 GCA_900239685.1 Rotaria macrura | reverse complement strand
CGAAACATAATTCGATACGATGTATGACGATGACGATTGAAAATGCCTATCATAGCGGCTGTTGAGTTAAGTAATTGACGATGATGCGATTCAATAAAATGTTGAGATTTCGTTTCCAGCTGTTTCGAATCATGTTGTTTCATTCACTATATAAATAAAAAATGAAAAGTTGATGAAGTATATTGATGATTTGTGTGAATTTTCGATCCAGGTTCGGACCATATTCAGACCAAGTAGAATCGATGTTTTTCCCGCGACCTTCTCTTCCGATATGTAAATCTATACCATGTATGATGTTGACGTTCGGAATCCCTATCATAGCTGCTGTTGAGTAAAGTAACTGACAATCAGACGATTGAAACGAATGTTGAGATTTCGTTTGCAGCCATTTTGAATGATGTTGATTTATTCACTATGTAAATAAAACATGAACAGTTGATGAAATATATTGACGATATGTGTAAATTTTTGATCCACGTTCGGACCATGTTCAGACCAAATATAATCGATGTTTTTCCCACGACCACCTCTGCCGAAACATAAATCGATACGATGTATGACGATGACGATTGAAAATGCCTATCATAGCGGCTGTTGAGTTAAGTAATTGACGATGATGCGATTCAATAAAATGTTGAGATTTCGTTTGCAGCTGCTTCAAATCATGTTGATTCATTCACTATATAAATAAAAAATGAAAAGTTGATGAAATATATTGACGATTTGTGTAAATTTTCGATCCAGTTTCGGACCATGTTCAGACCAAGTAGAATCAATGTTTTTCCCACGACCATCTCTGTCGAAACATAAATCTGTACGATGTATGACGATGACGATTGAAATGCCTATCATAGCGGCTGTTGAGTTAAGTAATTGACGATCATGCGATTGAATAAATTGTTGAGATTTCGTTTGTAGCTGTTTCGAATTATGTGGATTCATTCACTATATAAATAAATGTATTAGTTTTGCGCATAGTGATCGAATGCGTTCGTTTTTTTTTGACTAAATAATGTTGCGGTGTGTAAAGGTAGTGATGTCGTTTTATTTTTATGGTTTGTATAATAATAGTTTATCGTGGCTGTTTGCCGTGAGTTGTTTTTGATAATTCTGAAAGTTAATCACCAGCGTGCTGACTGTTTCGTGATTGTCTCTTACGCATGTTTAAGTTGATCTATATTTGGTAGTATGTTTTGGGAAAGTAGGTTCGTTTTTTATAGCTTTATTTCCTTAGATGAATCGTTTTAATTGGTTTGCTTTTTTTTCGATTGGATTGGTTGTTTTATTTTATGTGTTTTTCGTTGCGATAGGATGTGTTATTACGCTGTTCTTTTAGCTTGTTCTAAATGGAGGACAATGTGTTAGGATTAGTGTTTATGTTTCGGTGTGCACTTACTATTTATTTGTCAGATAGTATTTAATTTTTTCTCGTTGCGTGTTCGCTTCTTTGTTTTCTCGTTAGCATCCGGGAAGACGTATAACGGGACCGAACGATTTATATGGTTTAGTTGTGGTTTGTGTTCTTTTATTAGTATTGATTCTTTGATCAATAGTTTGTATCTGTTTCGTTCTCCTAGTAGAATATTATAGTCATGTGATTCAGTTATATGTCCTGTTTTGTAATAGTGTTTTGCAATGGATGACTTCGGTATTGTCGTATCTGTGTTTTTATCAACAATTACTGTGTTTTTGAATATGTCCTCAAGATGAGCTTCGTTTAAGTTGTGTTTTGGCAATGGTAGTTTTCCTGTTTTGGTTCTTTTCATATGAATTTTATCTTTAGGTGTTGTTGTCGGTTTCGATGGTGTATTACGTTTTCTAATTGGTATTATTTTTCGATTTTGTACTAGTAAGAGTTTATTTTGTTCTGATAGATGTTCATTTATTCTTGTCTGTAGGTGCCTGTATGTTTTACCTATGTAGCTCTCGCTGCACCTGGAACATTTTGCTTCATATACAACGGCTGATTTTATTTGCTTTGGGACTTCATCCTTTTTTTAAATGCACTTCCGATTCGATCTTGTACATCGTAAACAATGCGAACCGTTTTTAATGGATAATATTCGTTAATTGTTCGAGTAACCCGTTTTCCGTATACTTGACTTGCTACATCAAAGTAAGGAATACGAACTACGGCGTGATCTGTTTTGGATATAGATGATTCCGGTCTTGCTGTGCTATGAGCTGAATTCCTCTGTCGTCGTATTACAGAATTAACAAATTTGATTGGATATCCATTTTCAGTAGCCATTTTTCTTATAAATTGAAGTTCTTGATTTAGACTTCTTTTGGATGAACAAATGTTGATAGCCCTATAAACGGGCGTGGAAACGGCATTATACTTATAAGCCTTCGGTACAAAGCTATTCCATTTATTCATGAGACCAGTGAATGTTGACTTTCTGAAGATCTTAGTACTAAAACCAATATTCGGTCGTCTTTCGATAAGTAAATCAAGAAATGCGAGCGATTTATCATCTAGCGTTTCTGCTACATAGGTAAATTGAAGTGATCGATGGTATTGAGACAGCATAGTACAAATATCTTCTGGTTTCAATGTTGAATTGATTAATACGAATGTGTCGTCAACATAACGTTTATAGTAAACAATACCTAAAGCTTCAAAAGTTGATGACATTTTTCTCTCAAAATCTTCTAGAAATATATCAGCAAGTATAGGGGCCAAAGGTGAACCCATAGATACTCCATCTATTTGATCATATAATTTGCCATCAAATATAAAATAAGAATTTTTTGTAGCAAAATCCAACAGTTTCTTCAAGTCATCACGTTTAATAACCGGAGGTATCATACGGTCTACGTATAATTTTGTAAGGATGATTTCTATAGTCTCATCGAGTGGTATATTTGTGTAAAGGCTAGTTATATCGAACGACACCATCTTATAGTGAGAGAAGGAGCTAGGCAATGTTTGTAATTCTTTGACCATTGAAAATGAATCTTTAATTGTATGTTTTTTTTCAATAATATCCGATAACATATGAGTCAGAGCTTTACCAAGTCCATAATTGAATGTTCCTACTGCAGAGAGAACTGGTCGTAATGGGACATTTTCTTTGTGAACTTTCGGTAATCCATATAGCCGACCCGGATTTGAACCTTTAGGAGATGCCACTTTGAAAAATTGCTCTGTTATGGATCCTTGTTTAAATAATCTGTTTAAAAGATTTATGAGACTAAATTCTCTTTTGATTGTCGGATCATCAGCTAAAGAATTAAATTTAGATATGTCATTAATAATACTATACATTTTCGATAGGTAGTCAGTTTTATTGAGTAGCACGATTCCTTTTCCTTTATCAGGCCGAGTGATGATGATTGATTTATCATCTTTTAAATCTTTTAACATAGCGTAATATTTCTTTTGATTGCAATTAATTCTCTGTTGCTGTAAACGAATACGATCGGCTTGGAATATAAATGAATCTGTGATGGAACGAAGATTGCAAGCTAATGCAAGTTCCTTTGTACTGAGAATTCGAATATCAGCACCAACATTCATGTCTTTTCCTTTCAGTTCAGACATGAGTGGTTTGTGATGTTGATAAATATCTGTAACCTGATGAAACAGTTGCTCAGCATTGGTAATAATATTCATGTCATTAACACGTCTTGGCAGTAAACCAAAATTGAATCCATTCGCTAGACAACCGATTTCATCGCTCGACAAGATTCTATTCGAAAGATTTTTAACCACTGTCCTATCAACCGAAATTTTTCGTCCATGACGACAACCATAATGCAACAATTTTGCGTTCAACCTTTTCTCTTTTTCCATTAATAATGAAGCTGAGATATTGATAATAATGCTCCGAACATGTTGAAACAAACTACTATCAGCATAAGATTTGAGTGAATGCAGAGATGAAAAGTAGTCTTTCTGAACCTCACGAAGATCCCGATATTTAAAATCTATCTGGACATTAAGCAATCGACGTTGACAAGATTTATAGACAAGAGATGAGGCCAGATCATTATTCGCAGTTTTGAACCATAAAAATTTCGGAATTATATCTACGGACCTGCAGTTTTTCAAAAACTTGATATCCAACAAAATAGACTGAAACCGACGGTATAATCTTTTCGAAGAACGGTAATAGAATAAAATTTCTTCCCCATAATTCATACGGAGAAACCAATCCACGTTTTCAACAGGAAAATCCATCTATCATAAAAAAAACCCCGAAAAAATCATATGAGTAACCAAAATCCGTCTCTTACCATCCGACAACAGCTAAAAAATGTGAGATTAGCAACCCTTACGCCAAAAGCATAAATAGAATAAACCAACAAATGACTCCACTTCAACTACGATATGCTCCTTAACAACGAATGAATATTTTTTATTTATCCTCCTAAAGCCAAAAGTAAACGCCACCTTAACCGTATAAGAAAAAACCCCCGGATCGATACCACTCAAACGCACATATAACCTAAGCAAAACATACAAAATAAAACCACTATGCATTAACAGAAACCATATAACAAATGTATTAAACGTATAAAACAAACAACGCAAACAGACCATTTACTAAACTGAGAACTCTCTTATAGTGAAAACCAAGAAAAAGCCTTGAGCACAGACAACAAACAATCAGCACAAATTTACTCCGAAACAAACATCTAATGCATGAACGCTCCAAACAAAGCGAGAACACCGATCAAAAATGGATAATAATATCTTAATCGATTATAAGAACCTCAAACATGAAACAAACCCGGAACTTAAAGTAAAGACAGAAAACTAGAAACCGTGGCAATCAACACAAATAACATGATTCGAAACAGCTGCAAACGAAATCTCAACATTTTATTCAATCGCCTGATCGTCAATTACTTAACTCAACAGCAGCTATGATAGGCATTTCAATTGTCATCCTCATACAAGGTATAAATTTATGTATCGGAAGAGGTGGTCGTGGGAAAAACATCGATTCTACTTGGTCTGAAGATGATCCGAACGTGGATCGGAAATTTACACAAATCGTCCGTATATTTCATCAACTTTGCATGTTTTATTTATATAGTGAATGAATCAACATGATTCGAAACAGCTGCAAACGAAATCTCAATCAAGTACCGTTATTCCTTATATATTCTTATTAGGATTCAAAAGAAATCCTCAGTAAAAATTCGTAACATTTTGACAGTAGTTTCCACATTATTCCAATGAAAGTAATAGGCAACATTGGGAATAAATTTTGTTAGGAGCCTCAGTGTTACAGATCTCTCACTAACGTACATCAAGATAAGAAAATACTTAATTTTCTGGTTTAATCAACTCCTCCCCTTTTTATTTATTTATTTTCACTATTTATATCCCTGTAAAATATGCAGAAGAGAGAGAGAGGATTTAAAGAGCAAAAGACGATCGATTGAATTACGTATATCGCATTGTGTGACATATAAGAAGTAGATACAACATATAAAAGACAGAAGGAAAGAAGAAAAAACATAAAGATATATATAAATAGGCGAGCAAAAAAGAAACAAAAGGAAAGGTTTCTTGTTAGAATACTCTCTAACACCCACTTGTTTAATTTAGAAAATTTTTTTGCTCTGAACTTGAATAGATTCTAAGATGGATTCTTTTCAACCATGAAAATTGCTGCAAAATACAATTAAGAAAGTTTTTTTTAGACTAGATCCTGAATAAAACGTGATAGGATCTTCAAGATTCAAGATTTAAGATTGTAGCAGATCCTCATAGGATTTTTCAAGAAATGGATAAGATTGAGACAAGAAAATTCTTTTTATCAGATATTTGAAATAGCATTTTACTTTTCAAAGCAAGGGTTCTAGATTTATCTCGGGTTCGTGGTAAACCACCATTATTATTTGCACTGACTAAAGTTGATCGAGTTACTTTTGATATTAAAGAATTATATTTTGTAAAGAAAATATCATGATTACTTGTGCATTGGATGCCGAAAATAATTGCTGTCAACAAATTTTAAACCAAGAGAACAGATGGTAAGCGTAAAATGTAGATTCGACAGCATCACTGCCTGAAAAGAAAATAAATTGAATTGTTAGTGTAGTGAAGATAAACGTTTACTTTCAGAAATGTAAGGAATAGTTTTAAAACGTGCTATACATGAGCCTATTTTTTCTCTACGCAATAAACAGTTACTGTTTTCTATACTGATGAAATGCTTCAAAACAGAGACGCCTTCCTGTTCATAAGCAAACGTGCAAACATTTTTGGTCTTCTAGCTACTAGAAAAAGAAGACGGAGTTGGTGTCTTTTTCTTCTCGCCTACTTTGCAAATTGTGAACTGAATGAGATGACAAACACCTTATAGGTTTAAATGAAGTTTGCATCTCTCTAACAATCATGAATAGAACAACACGCCTCAGTGAAGCTGTCTTTTACTGGTCAAATCAACTGAAAACATACTTGATTGAATTTAATTTATTTGCGACTGTTCCGCTTGAAGTTGACCACCATAAAATTCAATCGCAACGTATATCGACTCGGATATACATTTTTCTTATATTTATCATTGCACTGATTTTTTTTGTGTCTATAGCTGCATTAGAAGTGACGACTACTTCTTCTGTAAAAGTTTCTACCTATGACAAATACTTGGCGTTATATCAAACATATCCATTAACTCTTTCCTGCCCTTGCAAAGTAATATCAATTTCTTATGATAAATTCACTTTTATCCATGCAAATTATCATCAAATATGTGGAAGTATCTACACACAAACAAATTGGACAAGCTATTTCGTGCTAGCAACAGCATCTGTGTTGCCGAGCTGGTTTATTGATCTCTCGCCGTTTCCCATTCCTGGTAGTTATACTTTTCGAATAGTTGGCGAGCGACTTTTTCGTACACTCGATTCTTTTTGTACTCTGTCAAGCAGAATGGTCACCGACGGTATTGATGATTTCAAAGCTCAACAGTTAGTGTCGGCTGATACTTTGTCACTAGAAATTTTCTATGCAAATATTAATAGTACGATTGCTTTTTTCATTTCACAAATGATACAAACATTCAGTCAAACGCGCAAAGTCATTCGTGATTCAACTTTCTACAATGGACTCATGTCAGGAATGCTGAACAACTATCGTTTTTATGTCGGAACCTTGTTTAAAACATCACCTAATGTGTCGTATCCAATCACTACACGAAGTAACATCGTGATAAGAAATAAATCAGTGTGTTCTTGTGTGACAAAGCCCGACTGTACAATACCTGCTCATGTAGATGCGGATGGGAATCAGACAGTACCTGGCTTATTTTTTGGATGTTATATGGTCGAAGCTCTTTTGCAATCAAGTCTCAGTTGTTTTTACGATCAACAGTGCGTCGATGATCTGTTTGGAGCCCTGACACCACAGTATAACATAAGTGTGCCTGCACTTGACAGTACAGAGTCAAGTCGATTTCAAACGAATTCTATGATAGGCGAGATAATCGATAATCTCATGGTTGAGAAATGGTTCAATTCAAGTTCTCATGAAGATTATTTTAACCAATGCAATCCAGCCCTTTGTTCTTTTACATACACTCACAAAAATGGATGGTTTGCAGCAGTAACAAGTACCATGGAAATGATTGCAGGTTTAATGTTATTGTTGAAACTGCTTGTGCCATTTCTTGTCAAGAGGATTCGGTCACGAGGTCGTATTAATACAGGTAAATCCCAGCCCCCTCCCCCTCCCCACAGAATAAAAGGCCATGGCCTTGTATCATGTCTCCACAAAACGTTACCTTTTGAGTGGTCTTCTATTGAGATTAATTTTGATCCAATTATTAATTCATTTTTTTATTAAAATTATAATAAGTAATCAATACTAATTGATAACTTTAGTTTAATTTTTTTGGTATTTTTCATGAAAAAATTGACCTTTTCGTTTAAAATATACTACAAATGGTGGAAAATGAAGTGGTTTTTCGAAAAAAACAGCAGAAAAATGGCAGAATTCGACTTATTATTAATAAAGTTAAAAAACAATAATTAATATGTTATTTAGTATTTAATTAGAGCATGGCCTTCTATTTTGAGGGGGGGGGGGGTTACAGAGAGTTTTAGTATACAACTCAGATACTGTGTTGATATCTATGGTCGTATGGGAGAAGAAATCATGTGGTGTAACTAAAGAATTTCTTACTTTTTACGAATGTGTGGAAAAAATAAAGCCGTGTATACTGCTGTAAATAGAAAAGATAAATGAGCACTAAGGCCACAACATACTATTCTCATGAAACTAGGAGTTGAGAGCTTACTTTCCCCATTAACGTTATCATCCGGTACAACCCAGTGAAAAATGTTCGGTGATTTTAGTCGAATTATTCTGCAACAAAATCAAAATTAAAATCGATTGATAATTTTGATTATCCTTGATCATGAGGTAACCATTATTTAATATTGTAGCTTATCCCATGTGAAATTTTCTGATTGAAATCGGATTACTCTGCAGCAAAATCAAGATTACAAATCGATTAGTAATTTCGATTTTGCTGTAGAATAATCCGATTTCAATTAGAAAATTTCACATGGGATAAGTTACAATATTAAATAATGATTACCTCATGATCAAGGATAATCAAAATTATCAATCGATTTTAATTTTGATTATGGTGCAGAAAAATCCGATTGAAATCAGTGAATATTTTTCACTGGGAAGATTTAAAGCCGGACGTGTACTTGTTCATATTGTTACAATTGGAGATTCAAGGATACTGCAGACCGGCTCTGTGACTCCAAAAATCTTTATTGATCTTCTAATTTGCTTCTTTTATTCTTTGATCAGCTGTCTGAAAGAACAGAAGAGGAATAGCAGGTTCTCAGAAAGTTTCTTAGCGACGGTTCAGTCGTATGTTAGAGGATAGTATTAGATGTTATCCAACAAGACTCTTATTAGGTTCATATCAATGCCACTGATTCTTGTTGGTCAACCGCTCAACTTTGTCGAATTTCATTTACTGTCGCTCATCGTTCAAATTCTTTGCTGATATGCGTCTTTTGTTCTTGTTCTTAATCATAAATCATATAGTTTCACTCATCTCGCGCTTTTCTCATTAATTGTTACACGTTTTCAATATTAAGAACTTTTCCTCACTGACAATTTTTTTTTTCGGTGCCTCATCTACTTGCTTTTCTATGAAAAGAGATTTCGTTTCCCTACTTACAATCTCTTGTAGTCTAAGTGAAGTTCTCAATGTAGGAGCAGCTTATGATATATTTTCCAAGCTTTTCTTTTCAAAGACAATTATTTCTTATCCATAGTAGTTGGGGTTAACGAATATGATCATTTATGAACATAAAAAATGTATGAAGTTTGCATAGCGTGAAGATCTGGACCAGATTTTGCTTCAGTTTCCACATAGATTCGAGTTCGATCTGATACCGAGGTTGGCATATGCTGACTTGAGATACGTTCTGATGTAGAGAATGTTGTCTTCACCTACAATAAACATATTCAAAATTGAAAACCAAGTAGTTTGTTAGGGCTCAATGCAATGTCCATGTTTGACTGCTACTTGTTTATAAGACGAAAGAATTCATTGACTTTGTGTTGGTTGATACCGAAACCCAGTAGATTTTATCCATGTATCGGTGCGAGTTGAAGAAATGGGATATCAGTGAGGATCAGGAGAATTTCAATTAACTCATGCGTGCCATTACCCATACTTATATGAAGCTTTTTGTAGCCGATTAGTACTGTGCAAAGGGTGCATCTCTACAATGATGTAAGCTTTTTTTAATGGATTCGTACAATCTTGTCATGCCGGTGTATTACTGTTCCATGTGACGATAAGGGTTAGACAACAATTCGATCGTTGTCAAAAATGCTTATTTTCAGCAGAAAAATGGCGTCAAAGTTAAAAACACGCTTCGAGTGGCATATCAAATAAAAATATCATACGAAATAACTCTAATCCATCAATAATGGCCCTGTCACTCGACACTAGACTATTTCTACATTCATTTCTCGTGAGACTAAAGTGCTTCTATAGAAACTCGACGGACACATACACATTTCCAGCGGAAAAATGAGGATGCATAGGAATTATGATAAAATGAATTAGAAAAATAAGCAGAACAAATGGTTCCAGCATTTACAGAATTATAAATATTCTTCAAACAAAGTCTACTTTTCTAGATACATGTGTACATATATTTTTTTATATTCAGCGAAACCTCTCTATAGTAGACACCTTTCGGACTTTCCAAGGTTGCCCACTATACAGATGTGTCCACTTTAGAGAGGCTAATTCTTTTTTTAAATATTGCGATGAAACACGGACTTTCGAATGTGTGCGGTACTATGAGTAAGATAATCAAATTTACTACACTTTTATCGATCTTTCATTCATTATTTTATTTTCACAAACAAAAAGCAACAAAGACAGAAAAAATCAGCAATGAGAAAAATAGTCAGGAACTTTTGATTATCCTTGATTAAAGTAAGTTTTTGCCAAAGTTGATGCTTTTCGATGAGGCATTGTGCTCCGCTTTCTTTCTCGATAGTTAAAAATAAGACAAATAAAACAAACGGAATAAATAGAACAAATGAGATAAATAAAACAATGTCGCCATTGTTTCCTTTGTTACTTTCCATCGATTTAACAAGACGGACGATTCTTTTTTCTGTCTTTTATGTGCCATTAAAGAATATCAATAATATTTTGTGTGTTAGATCGTATTCATCATAGAATATTTTATTAATTTAAATGAATGTCCACTGTAGAGAGTTATTTGGTATGAAAGGGACTGAAATAAAAGTGTCCACTATGGGAGGTGTTCACTTAAGAGAGTGTCCACTCTTTAGAAGTTTAAAACCAGCAATAACTGCTCCGTCGGACCTGAAAGTGTCCACTATAGAGGAGTGTCCACTAAGGTAGGTTTTACTGTAGATATATTTATTTATATATATATATGTATATATCGATGTAGTTAAGTATATGTGTGTATTGTTTAAGAACAGAAAAGAAAGAGAATGCATTTTTTACCTTGACGGCATTTATCCGCTTGAAATTTGCATTTATATCACCGTTCATTTTCTCGTCCATTGTTGTTAACGATTTACTGATCTACCATGAATCAAACGCTCAGATTATCCTCTGTAGCATGACAAGAACTATACATAGATAGTTTTCTATATGTGTCAACCGTATGATGTGTGTTGAAGCCTTGCAACAAATGCTGCCTTTTGAAAGTTCAGCAATTTGTCGTAACATGCATCGGTTTATGAACTAATGAATTTCAAAAAGGACCTGTGTAAATTTGTAGAGGCCACACTAAGGAAAAACTGAAAATGGAATTTCACTTATAAGAGTATGGTTATGAGATTTGTTGCCAACTGTGGCTCACATATTCACACACAATCTACAGTCGCAAGCTCAATAATTAGCGTGCAAAAAATAATTGTACCTTGAATGTTCCGTAATCAAGAGTTATTCTTAATTTTGTTTACTTTGTATAAATAAAATGCAAGATATGTAGACACTGTTGAACCTCCGCATCTTGTACTCATGAAAGAAATGTAAACTAATGAATCAACATCCATTCTAAATTTTTCTGATTCAATTGCGATATGGAGCGAAATCCCCAAATAAACAATATGAGACCATCAGTCGTTCTTTTTCTTTCTTTATGCTTCCTAGATTGGAGGAATTTCCTGCAGATCTATCAGCAATTCTGGCAATGTCAAATTATACTTTTGCAACTTTCTCATGTGAACAGGGTAAAACTAATGAGTGGTCTAGTCATTGTGGTTGCATGAAAATCTAAGGGCAGATCTATTCATAGGTAGGATTTACGGAATTCATATCCATTTTTCTTCCGCCTTCGCATAAACATAAGTCTTGATGCTAACTGATATTCGAGAAAGCAATTAAAGTTATGAAATTCTATGTTCATCACTGTAACCATTTTCAAGTTTAGTCGAACATATACACATGTGTTTCTGTCGTCTTATTATTAGATCCCTCTCAACGATTACGAATTCAAGACAGCTGGCTTCGGGTTAAAACCTCAATAGGGAACATAAATTTGTTCCCTTCCTTTTCATTGAAAAATATGAACGCGTTGCATCAGAATCGAATGCAGATGGTATCAACGCGCGTGTTTTTCGTTCTATTTATTGTCTCACTTGGTGTCCTAGTTATTTTTATGTCGCAGGTGCCTGTCAAACGATCTGGCACCATCGAATTTCCTACCATTGAAAGTTATTTATACCTGTATCGACATTATCCACAATCATTCTCTTGCCCTTGCACAGCCGTTGCCATCAAATATGATCAATTCGTGCAAGTCGAAGCTCGTTTTCATCATGTATGTGAAAGTGACCTTATTTCACAATCTTATCTAGATCACGTTCAATTATTTGTACAAAACGATAACTCCCGGATCGCATTGACAGGTGGTTTTCATTTACAACTGATCGCATCATGGTGTCGCCTAGCAAACGAGAGTTTTATGGTTGATCGTCGTGCCTTCTATGATTCTACCTTCATTACAAATGAAATGATTTCAGCTGATACCTTCGAGAAAACAGTTCAATCGTCTTTAGAAGATTTGATCATGTCAACAATTAGCAACTACGTGCGTTCGCTTACTTATATTCGAAAGACAACGCAGAATAACGCACTTCAGAGTGGTATCTTGGCCAACTTTTATCCGACAATAACATATATATCTCCTTATTTACAGCTTGGGACTGCCTATCGTGAATACAGAAACGGAGCATGTAGTTGTGAACAGACGCCCGACTGTACTGATTCGATTACATTTGTCAATAACAGGGTATTTCCACCAGCCACACTCTTTATCGTCCCAGGGCTTCTCATTGGTTGCTATATGGACGAAGCCACACTTCATTCAACTCTCGAATGCTATTATAATCAAGATTGTATTAATACGCTAGGTTTTTACGTTACACACAGCCAAATGCGTGCAGTCAATACCACAAACGTTAAGAACTTGCAGAACTCTTTAAATATATCTGCTTTGAACATTACAAATACTCAAAGTCGATTCAATGTAACTACACCAATCAGCACTTTTTTGAATCACATGATGATCGAGGACTGGTTCAATACGACTTCTTACTCGAATTTCTACGCAAAATGTCGACCAATAATATGCACCTATTCATACATGGGAAAGAATAAGCTTATTGTTGTTATCACAACTATCATCGGCCTGATCGGTGGTTTAACTGCTATTCTCAAATTTCTAGTTCCTCGAGTCGTACGTGTTTGGTGGCTAAAGTTCAACCTTATACAACGACCGAATGTTCCTAAACAAGGTATAAAACGAACAATTTATTATTAGTAGTATTTATTGATATCTTATGTTTTGTCTAAGCATATATTGCACTTTTAAGCCGGTGGATGCTGTACAGTAAATGGTTGAAAATTTCTGCCAAGAAGATGAAGGAAAACGGGCTGCACAGGACAATATTATCAATAGTAGCTTGCAATTCTTGGGATCTTGCTCAAGTTGAGACATCTAACGGTCGCATCTGTTTCATACATGCGATCGAAAATCTTTGAAAGATTTTGAAAGCTCTTCTTAATCAATTTTTCGTCTAAAGTTTTGCAGTCGATTTTTATACAGCTAGAGTCTTGTCTCGGATTTGATTTTTACAAGTGAACAAGACTCACTTAGTATGAGTCCTATATAGATCTGCACACAAGACCATTGATATTCATAACAGACTGTCGCCGACTTTAAAAGACTGCATACCACATATTGTATGAGGCTCGTTTACAGATGTTTGTGTACGAGTGTATGGATATAGGTGCGAAGAAGAGGAGAAAGCAATCGTCCTTAGAAACGCAAGAATAAAGAATAATAGTCATTCGTATGTACATTATTTCCTAAAAGGTTTTGATTAAACGCGTTCTAAAATACTTTCAACACTAAATTTATTAAAAAAACTGAATCGATCTTAGGAGTGGAAGGTTATCGTAAATACCCACCCACGTTATCAAGGAACTGGTAACAGATGAGTTAGCAACTACTTTTCACGGTAATTTCTTAAGAGGATGATTTTTGGGGTTTTCATTCAACCGAATATTGTCACTGTGTCGTCTAACAGAGTTTGGGAGTTACTGCGTAACTGATAACTGGCCAAGTACATTAATGAAGCATTGGAGATATTGGGTCGAATGCCAGTGATACTAATTCGTCGTTTTAATACGTTACTGGAAAACAGTAACAGGTAACTCCTTTGTTACCAGTTACCTGGTGATGATACGGTAGATTCTTTCTTCTAATCAATCTAAAGTTGAATCCTATAACAAGACTATATTTGTCAAAACTCAAGTAGGCTTTATAACAAATTTCTTTTAAATGGGTAAGTTCGATGTTAGTATCTTATTAGCATGTATATACTATTGGCTTTGCCAGACTCACATAAAATTCTACTGGTTGTGCGGCTATTGATACCGTATTGATAGAAATCGATAATTCAAGTTATTTTCAATCCAGACCTGTGAAATATGTGCTGGACTTTGCTTGCACACTTTCAGTCATATTCGAATTAAATAGTGAACTCTCTTCTATTTAATTTTGATTATAGCCACTAGCCAAGTTTATTTCATAGCATTGCACTTGTTGGTGTTCTCTGATCGAGTACTGTACCGTTGATCAAAAATGAAATGTTACCACCATCATTTCCCTTGCGAGTGACCGAACAAATTAGACTTAGGTATAAGAGGTAGATTAAAGACTCTAATTGCAACAGATTTCTCTGTTCACATAATAATCACAATAACTGATCCATACAATCGCATACGCCCGAGTCATTTTAACGGCTTATGTATACAGGTGAAAAGTTTCACAGTGGGCTCAATTCTCAGAAAATCTCAACTTTTCCCTAACAATCCATCAATTTTTCATTCTTAGCAAGAAAGCATTCGATCCGATGCGTAGTAAAAGAAAGCTCATGTTGAACGTCGAAAGGTTTATTTATAAAAGCGAATTGGACTATTTTTGTTTTCAGCGCAAACCCACAATCAAACGTTTTGGCAATTTTGTGAAAAAGCAAAAACATACATGATCCAATTCAATTTATTTTCAAGGGAATCAACGCCGGCTATGAATAATGATTTTGAAGTTCGTACACAAATTATTTCTACACGTATTTACATCCCTATATCTATTGTCTCGATTTTGGCACTTGTCATATACATGAAAACAGTGCCCATTACAATTACGACTACTGTTGACTTGCCCACATACGAACAATACATTGATATATATCGACAATATGCTGAATCTTCATCTTGTCCTTGTATCACTATTTCGACAAGCTACGGTAATTTTTTAAACCTGAAAGTAGCACGCTATCATCAGGTGTGTAGCAGTACATATGTTACACAGTTCTGGTCAAACAGTATTACCAATCTTACTAATCACATGAAATTACCCAGTAAAGATTTTCGTGTGATTGCTACTGAATACTTTTCAACACTGGCCTCATTCTGCACAGACGCTCAAGGTATCATTAACGATGAGCTGCATTCATTTCATGCACAACACTTTGCTACGAGTGAAATTATTTCCATTGAAACGTTTCAAGAAGAACTGAGATCAATCTTTGATTATTTTATTGCCTCTGTGACTAGATCGTTTCTGCAATCGATTGAAGTTTTACGCGAGATGATTCAAGCGAATAGTTTGTTCTCGGGCTTGTTAACAACAGTTGGATATGATCCGTACATTAACACTGATCGGAGAATCTACATCTGGCCGATTTATAATGTATACCTCAAGTACTCCAGCAACTCAAGTGGCTTTTGCTATTGTCATATTGATCCAACATGCGTTGGCTTAGCTGAAATATATTCTTCACTTACTGAGGGTCCACCGGTACTTCGCTTTGTGATTCCTGGGCTGCGTTATGGCTGCTTTATTGTAGAAACAGTTCTTCAATCTAATTTGATTTGTTTCTATGATACATCATGTCTGAGTCAATTTCAACAGTCTTTTGATCCTCAAAATGTTTTAAATGTAACCCCACTCGATGCAACTGTAATAAGTCGATACAAACTAGACTCGACGATCGAAGATATGGTTGCACAGCTTATGGTAGAGGAATGGACAAATACAAGCTCGCATGAGGCCTACTATAATCATTGTCAGCCTTCAGTATGCATCTATACATACGTTGGCAACAATCCTTGGCTTTTAGTCATGACCAAAATTATAGGAATTATCGGTAGTCTTTCGAAAGTTTTTCGATGGGCTATTCCAAAAGCAGTTCGTATTTTCCGGTCCTGGTGTCAAAAGCGTGTCAAGCCTATTGTTGCAAACTGAACATTTTCTGTTTTATTACCCGATGAATTTGCATTCAACTTGATTTCATTTGCAGAACTTTCCGCTTATAACATAACTCTTCACTCCTAATGACAGAATATGTATTATAAATATTATTTTCCATTCTGAATCGGATCATGCTCTTAAAATTAGAAATGGGCAGTACTCCTATATTGTGGGACGAACATCTCTCCCTAAATGAGAAGAACGAACCAGACTAGAGCGAAAACAGTAAAAACTAAACAGAAAAGAAGAACGCATTACAGGTTTAAGTCAGAGACCGAAACGAATCGAGTTTTGTTGAATAGAGTTTGGTTCGAATTTTATTTGGTTTGTTTTCGGTCTCTGACGTAGTCACCATTAAAATTCAAACAAGTTATATATAATATTAAATATTCAGTATGAAATGTGAGCAATTAATCAATATCCCATTCCATGATGAAGTGATGAAGCGAGCACATCCAATGCATGTTGTAATATGCATAGATGAAGGAATCTTGGCTTTCCTCCGTAGTTCGTGATTCTTTTACGAGTTGAATGTCGTATTTCTTTCTCCTCAATACTCTTATTGAAAAAAACTGAGGTAATGTGATATCATCAATTACTACATTTCTTTAGTAGCTATCAAAAGAAAAAGCTACAAAAAATTAAGAAAAGTTCAAAAAATATTCCATTTCATTCAATAACTTTCGAGTACATCACAAGTTTGACATATTTTGATAAATTTATCCGTTATTCATTGACTTTGCTCGAGTGACATGACCGTTTTCCAATCTTTGATTTTTCCTTTGTGCACTAATTCCATGTTAGAGTCAACATCCAACTGCTTCAACATTCATATACGACTGATAGCGCCTTTGATTTCTTCAACGTATTTTATTTCGAATTTTTGTCGTTCATAATCGAATTTATTTTTCACTGTGTTGAAGGATGGGTAAAGAATAACTTTGCTGAAAAATTCTTTGGTCAAATGAACGTTGATAAAAGTAACTACTTAGAATACATCAGAGTATTCATTGCAATATGCTTAATATTCTCTCGACAAGTAACATTATGATAAGAAACGAATATTTGTAGAATCCATCAACAAAAGAATCGATTCGGAATTAATATCTATCTTCCAAATACAAAATCGTGCTCTAGAACATAAAGATATACAGATAATACTCTATAGCTGAAGCAAACGCTATTTAAAGAGTGTGATATAATTAATGGTCCTTTCAACGTTCAAAAATAGGGCTGAAAGGCTGGTAATATAGAACTCAACGCTCTAAAACTTTTTAAGAGATACTTTTTTTAATAAGACTTCTTGAACAACACAAACTAGGGGAAAAGACTAAATATACAGTTCTTTAAACCTAGACCATTTTACATGTTAAGTTACATGTCCATGTTCACTATTAATTGTAATCATTGTCTTAGCGTTGGTTGCTGCATCCAATAGTATGAAAATCAAAGTTGTACGGAATAAGTCTGGGAATGATAATCAGGTTATGCGAAATTCAATTCCTCGAATGATAATAGTACTTAATGTTAGTTTGAAGTGTTTTCCTCATAAAAAGTCGTACTTAAAATCTTAAAATAAAAGTGAACAGCTTAGGAAATTTTTCCTCAATTTAATATGAAATAGCTATCTAGCAATATAATGTACCTGCCTTTGATTATGAATCAAAAATTGCATGTGAAGTGTTATTCTAAAGAAAAACTTGATCATTTTGTAGAATGTGAAGTTCTGTAACGAATCAGAGAAGTGACGGTACAGTTATAAAAAGAATTCTATGCAGAAAGGTCCTTGTGCGTTTTATCTACAGAATTAAAATACAAAACATGAAAGCCAATCTTATTATACTAGACACAAATTACTAAGATTACCGAATCGTTTATAAAGAACAAAGACTGATATACAAACACTTTTTTGTAGAAATGATATTCCATCAACGTTCGGATACAACATTACATTGGTAGAGAACCAAACTATTAGACATATTTGAATCGAGACTGAAAGCAAATTCTGAAAACACACTGGAAGTATTTGTACAGCTTTTGACTCAGTTTTTCCTGTACTAAAGAACCTAGAGTAGAAAATGCGCATCGCTTCTATTGTTGATAGCACTATGTGAAATATTGATCCAAGAACTATTGGTTTGATGATCTAAGCGCATGTTTATAATTTCTATTTATTCATTGCTCCGTGAGAAAATGTTTGCTCAACATTTTCTAGTTTATGGTTAGTGTTTTGTAGATTTGTATTTGTTTCCCTACTGATGATCCAATAGATGAATACTTCTGAAATTCATTAAAAAAATTTAGAAAGGGAAAAATGCCTGTGAGAAGCTTCACTATATTTGAGTCATATCTTGATATTATTCTAAAATTTTTCATACGCAAGTGGAGATATAATCATGTTACACACATGCCGTCCCCAAAAATCAATGTGGCTTCAATTTGAAAATTCGAGAGTTATAGCTCGTTCAGTAGAGCATAGCGTCTACTCTCGAATACAATAGAGTTTATATTTATTCTATATCCATTTATGGAGAGCATACATCAAGTTGTGGTATTGAAACGTATTTTGGGTTTCTCCCAGAGCACGATTTTAAGACAGGAAAATTGAAATAATTCCCGTTTAATTTCAGATTTCCCCAATGTCTTGCTTTATTTGAAAGACTTTCATGAGCGCTAACTTGTTATCAGCTGGACTTTTGATACTAGGTTCCTGGACTGAGAAAAGCCCGATTCGCTGTCTTTTTTAGCCTTGTTGTCGAATTTTTGTCTACTAAAATGCTTATAAAAATGAATAGAAGCGAATTTCACTATTCTGTTCGATGAAAAGTTGCGAATGGAGTCTTGCTTTAATTTAAAGCAGACCCGATCCGGATAGCTCTCATAGTCATAAAGTTATTTCGACTCTTGTGAAAGCTGGAAAAAACTCATGAGTCTAGTTTACTAAGGTATACATGGCTGAAATTTTTGCCACGGCCGTTTCTCACTAAGACCATTCCTACAAGAAAGCTGCAGCACAAACCTATACCCTGCAGTGACAAGTCGACTCTGAGAAGGGGGAGGGGGAGTCTTTCAAAGCCGAAGCTCGATGCAGGCATAGGGATGAAGTTGGAGAGTTGTTAAACTTGATTCCAAGAATGATTCTCTAGAATGAAATTAAAGCTCTCGTCGCTAAACTCGCAAATTTTAAAATTAGGCTGCTATTGGAGTGACTGGAGAGATATATTCGCATTGTATGATATTGAATGAGTTACATATAAAATCAAGTATTTTGTGCCAATATACAGAGCTAAATATGCATTCGTAAGACCAAAAGATATGCCTTATGTAGCACTTTACACTCTACGTAATGAGATTGCTCTAGAATCGATTCGAAGATAGGAAGGAGCGAAGTGTCTCTAATTATTAGATTTTTACTTGGATAAAGTTTGCACTGGCTTGTTAAAAAAGTTATGCAGAAAATTAGAATAACATGCATATTGGTGTATTCTGTAAATTAATAAGTATGAATAAAACTAAAATTTAAGTA
Organism: Rotaria macrura; assembly: GCA_900239685.1. NCBI lineage: Eukaryota > Metazoa > Rotifera > Eurotatoria > Philodinida > Philodinidae > Rotaria > Rotaria macrura. The sequence continues at coordinate 60,421 of OENT01000744.1, read as the reverse complement.
TTATTTATCAAATCTCTTAGCTCGCAAATAGTTTCAATATTATGTCAAGTGAAAATAATAGATAATACAATATGTTATGTCAGCTAATATGCTAGATGTCTGGATGAAAAATTTCACTTAGAAAGTAGTAACAAGGTGGATTTCACTCCAAGAACATCGTATCAGTGTTCTTTCATCGCAATTTTTTCATTGAACAGTATACGCCAGTTAATTTGAGCAAACATCGTTTGGTTTTTCAATCTGTCCGATGGTTTCATTGATTATCTGAGCTGGTACGAACCTACTTTTAATGATCTTTTTAAATGGTCGAGCTGATAATTGGTCACGAATAACAGAATGCATATTAAAAAGGTATTGACGATCATTCATAGTCATTCGTCTTTTATTTATATGTATACAATGTTCGATTCTTTAATGAATAAATCGCCAGAAACGAAATAAAATATAGAACTTGCTGTTGAATATGAACAGGTTATCTTTTAGGGAAAATCAGCAATTGATTGCTATGATTTGGAAATCCTGCTCTAAATGTTTTTAGTTCAGCTTGAGTTTTCAAGGAATCAAGAAAAGAAGACATTTTCTACCAACCGAAGGACGTAGAACTTGATTTAAAAAAATGTGATGTTTGTCATTACTGCTTTTGCCAGATTTTGAAGCACGTGGTACAACATTTGATGTTACAATTAAATCTTTTTGCAAAGTTCACCGAATTCGCTTTTCTTTTGTTGTAGAATCAGGAAGAATTTATCTAATAAACAATCGTCAGCTGATGTAGTTGGTTGTATCGTGTCAGGGTGGGTTGTATTCTTGGTTTTATTGAATTTCTTTTTGGCATTGACTACAGTTATTCTTTCATCAATAAAAGCAAGCGTTCTCGGAGAAACATATTCGTGTTGAAATGAACAATATTACTACTTAAAACTTGATCTCAAGAGTAATTTGATAGTGTGTGTGTTTGTGGCGTGTGATCGCCTGAGCGAATGACCACGCCTACAATCTTCAATGTTTGCGCCTCTTTTCGAAAAATAAATAATGGGAATGAAAATTTTCAGATGATGCTTATGATAAAGGTACACTAAATTCCGCCAATATTTTAGTTAATTATTGTCGCGTAATCTTCATATGATAAAATAAGTATCAATGTAAATAGAAGTATTGAAACTTCTTGGCTAAAATACGAAATAAACGTTCTCTTTTTTTAATATAAATTATTTTTTTTATCATCTTAAAACAAGACGTTTTAATTGAAAAATACCTTGAGTTTCTACTATTATCAACTTCATTCTTATATATTGCTTGTGTCAAAACGAATTCATCGGATTCAACTACTTTACTTCTAGATGCACATACTTGATATTTATTCTCAGATAAAATAACACTGGCAAATATAAGAAAAAAAATTCAAGAGAAGACTCTCTTTTCTTATTGATCAAAACATTGATAAGAACAAAACAAATCAGCTACTTCAAGTATATTTTTTATTTGACATTTTATCATCGAAACCTTACTTTGAGGACGCATGAAAAGCATAGTATTAGTTTATCTGTTGTTTACTACTGTTACTCATGGCCAATCAGCTTGTGATGAAATATCATTCGTTACACGAGCTGAATGGGGTGCAAGAGAACCATCTTCAATAACAAATCTAACAACCAAACCTCTTTCATTCTTTGTTATTCATCATGCTGAGGACCCTCCAAGGTAGATAAATACCATCGTAAAATAGTGCAACTCATTTTATTAATTATAGTTGTTATGACGATGAATCGTGTATTGAACTGGTGAAAGAGATTCAAATTTTTCATCAGAATAATCAGAGTTGGGTAGATATCGGTTATCATTTTCTTGTTGGTGAAAATGGTAAAGTTTATGAAGGTCGAGGATGGGATCGTCAAGCTGCTCATTCACCTGGCTGGAATAATGATGCATACAGTAAAGGAATACTATGTAATTTTTAAAAACTGTGTTTTTCATACCGCAGGTATTTCTTTCATTGGTAATTTCAATACATCAAGTCCAAACGAAAAGGCATTAAAATCGGCACTCTCATGGATTAATTGTGGTGTTGAGCGACTTTTTGTCACAAAAGACTTTTATGTTATTACTCATCGGCAATCACAACGGCCAGGCTATACTACATGGTAGGCTTTTATTATTTATTCTCGAAATAAGATCTTCCATATTTGAAAGTCGCATTTGATTTCGAACACCGTATACAGATTAAATGCCAATGGCGAATTAGAAATCCTAAAACGATTAAAATGTCTGATCCACTGAAAAAGTCTCAGATTATAATCGTATTTTGTTGCAAAAAAATCCGAATACAATCTGACATTTTTACACTGGGTAAGCTTTCGATAATGAGCTGTGTTCCTTTCATTGAAACTTTAGTTTAACGCATCGCATGTACAAAAGAGAACAATAAACGAACGCTTTTCTCTCATGAAATAGTAATTTCGAGACGTCTCAAACTCTCGAGAGTCCTTCTTGTAGTATTACGTGAAGAAATCAGAGACATTCTTATAGCAAATAGATTTTTTTGCGGACAAATGTGAGTATTTTTTTCCAAGTTACAGCTAGTGAATTGAAATCTAAATAGACCGAATATAACTTCGTACATAAAGTCCAGATATACTTTTTACTTTGAATATTTGAATTGCTATAATTACTACCTACCTGTTTTGCACAATTCATACTAAAAGCGATTTTCAAGCGAGCTGAAACTCATCAGAAGTATAAACGTTCTTTAGATAAGCTTTTTATTTAGTCCTGGTGATGCTCTATTTAACGTCGTAAGGTCATGGCCGGAATCTTGCTCGTTTCAAAATCCCGGAGGGAATTTAACAGATAACAACACATGGCCATCTATTGCTCTCAAGTTCTGTGCAAAAGAACTTGGATCATCCTCATCCACAATCCCATCTCCATTGCTATCCGCTTCAATAAACTCGATGACTTCGATGTTTTTATTGTATTGGTTTCAAGTCTATTTTTCGTAAATGAATCTTTTTCTTTTTCTTCACTACGCTTCCGTACCTTTATTTAATAATAATAATATGATAAGAAAATGAAAAAATATGAATCAAACAAACCGGATTCCATCTTTCACCCTAACAAAATACAAACTGAATTAGTATATCTATATCATTATGCAACTTTATTTCATGCCAAGTATTCTGTTGTGTCAAGAAAATCCTCAACGTGGAAATATATATAATGTGTCACTTCTACTGTTTCATAGCATATAAATTCGTATTAGGAACGACTAAAAAGTAAAGAACTCATTTTCGAATGTTCGAATTAGATTAGTGCAAAATTGAATGCTTCAAAATGTATAGAAAAAGCGATGCTCAAATTATTCTCCTTTTTTAATGAAAGAGTGAGAACAAATCAATTCATCCTTTGTCTTCCAGTTTTTTTTTCTCCCGATAGATCGAACAATTCATGTTCTATTTAGTAGACCGATATACTGCTCGCACTTAGAAATTTCTAGGTGTTCTAGCCTATAACAAATGAAAGGTGTGTCTTGTTTGCATTAATCAATTCCTACTTTATTAGAGTTCATCCATACTAGTTAGGCGAGTATGCCCTGGTCAAGTAAGAATGATAATGTTCAGAGTATATCCTTTACACAAGAAAAGAATTTTTAAATTATAGAACTGTAAAATCAACGTAATTATTTATTAGAACATCAGATACTTGAGCTCTTCGTAACGAATGATTTTGTGGAGTGTGTGCGTCGAGGTTTAGAATATGAAACCTACACCCACACCAATATTCATCTTTACCGTGCAAGCATCGTTTGATTCCATCAAATCGAGCATTATGAACATAAGTTCCATTAAGGCAGATTACTTCTATCTCACCAGAGCATGTTTCATTCGTGCTTTTGTATGCACAAAGCAATGAATTCAAGCATGCTAATGAGTCTTTGCAAGCACGGTGATATTGAGCGCACGAATAATCACATCGCGATGTAAAATCAAGCATTTTGCCATCCCAAGCTTCTCATGCATTTTTTCGTCTATACTTCCATTGCAGTAGGTAATTCCATCGCCGACTTGAGTAAGATTGATGCAAGGTCGATAATTATGAATATCCAGTGGATTGCGAACTGATGCTAAATAACACGGATACTCTGTTGTCACATTACGCAAATCGGAGAAGGGCATTTTTGACTTTGAGTAAAGACGTGTGCACTCTTGCTTTCGTTCATCCAAGCCTAGTAAATTTCGGTTGTGCTTTGAACATTGCTTGATCGAAACTATCGACTCTTCGTCCGACGCATCGCTGTAATCCCATTTTTCATCGCATACCAAACATAAATCAACACATTGGCAGGATAGGCATTGGTTCTCATCATCTGGCAAATCCATTGTTGACAAAAATTCCTTTCTTCGTTCATATGTGATTGCTCGTCCCAGAAACTGTCACAGTAAAACATGTGTGGAATGGTTGGTACACCCAGTAGATAACCCTTACCCATGCTGATCTCTAATGCTGAACAGCGAATGGATTAATTACCGACGTAGTATCTCAGAAAAAGACACCAGCTATCGTCTGTTTTTGCCACGCCATACTAACTAGAAACCGAATATTTCCTTTGATAAATATATCATGGTTGCTTTCACATATTGAGGGTGTTAGGTCAAGTTTCGATACAGATAAACAAGTCATTTGTGCAGGTGAGCATTGGAAGCGGTACTTTCGGAGGTTGAAAAAAATAATTAGAGTGCCTGACCTCTTGAACGTTTTCATCTTGCTCATCCCAACAATTTCTAACCTTATCACTAATTCGATGTTGCGAGAAACACGCGTGAGTCTGTAAAAATATCGTCGAAAGCATACGGCCGATCGTTAAAAAAGTGTGTAGTGTTCCAACAGTTCCTCGACAATTGAGCATCCGATTCTGTCTTTTCAACACTAAGCGGTGGCATGGAAAGACAAAACTAATGTTCAATTTAGCGAGAAGACACTAAAATTCTGTCGATGTATAGAAACGCTATACTTTCTGAAAGTGTTACCGTGCTGTATCCTCGACACTGGATGCTTTCGTGTACGATGAAAAAGCTTGGTGTTGTATCTGTCCATGTTCGTTTCCACTTGTAAATAGGATGCAACGATGGGCGAACAATGCCTGCTTATGGATATTAATAGGTAGTAGTTTCTACGCAGAATTCTTTCATGACTTCAACGCAGTTTGTACCATCACAGTGGCAACTCGACTCGAGACCACCTGATAAATCTCAGCGAATAAAGTAACGGCATTTATTAACGCGAGATAGATTTGAATTATGCATATTTCACAACGGATCTTTATATTTCTCGGTTCCAAGCCAACACAGTCCTATGGACTGTGTCCATAGCTTTTGAAACAGATTATGGTAAGTTTGATACACGTGTCGATAATAATTAGGAATGGATTGTCCATCGCCATATTACCACTGATTTGTATCGTACAGATGCTCATCACATTCGACAAACTTTGGATTGAACGTACAACTTTCGTCAGTAAGCGCTGACTCATCGCTTCAGTCCATACAATCGGGTACTCATGTAATATCCGGTCGACAAAAAGATTAACAGTCGTAGAGCTATTTTTAACAATACAATTAGAACCGACTACAAAACTTTCACAAACTTTGTCTTCCCAGAAAGATTTATGAAATCAAATTTTTTATGAGTAGATTGAAATCATGGGCGTGTGCGCTAACCACCTTGAATTTTATAATTGAACTTTTAAATGTACTGAGAAAGAGACCATTTAAAGCAACAAAATGTAGTGCATCTAGATTATTATCGAAAAGTGTTGATTTTTTAGAAGGAAATGGAGATCCGATTGAAGTCTAAGATGATAGTACATTGAATATAACCGATTTATTTGTTACTCAAAAAAAAATAATCTTACAATTTTCAAAAGATCAGAAAATGAGTGTATTCATCATGGAAAGTTTTAGTTTTTAGAATATTTCAAAACAAACAGTGTGAAAAGCTGCACAGCATTGACTTAAGCTATTCACCTGATATGCCAAGAGTCGTTTTACTTTTAGCACTAGTAATTCTTTCCCGAACAAACCATACCCAGAAAAGGTGAATTGTTAATCAGCATTTGGTTTCAGACCTTTTAATGTTTGATGTGTCGAAAATAATTGAATGGTCTGCTACAAGCATGAATCTTCTCCAATGATAATTCGATTATTCGAAAGCATACTACAGTCTCTATTTCCGAAATCTATCTGAAAACGATTCATCTTTCTAGATTCAATCTCTTACCATCAAGCCAGTATTCTTCATCAATACCAATGCCATTTGTACAGCGCTATTCACCGTTTTCGCATTCGTTGAATTCGAACTTATCACAGTTCTCCTCGTCAAGCCCATCCATACAGTCTTGCTGACTGTCGCAGATGTTTCGACACTCCAGACAGAGCATTCCGTAGTCACACAATTGTAGTGTTTTATAGCACTAAATAGACCTCAGTAATTGGTGTTCTTGACCATACTTTTTATTTTCCAGTGTAATCATGACAGCTTTGTTGAATGAGGTCGACTCAAATAGCAACTGGTACTCTCAGTACTTTACGGACGATCCTTCTCGCGTACATTTGCGTATAACAACTGGTCCAACCTAACCATCAATGATTGGTTATAGAAAGCATGAACATAATTATCGGCTGCCTCTACACTCGAATTCCACGAGAGCACTTGCCATGGAGTGATGTTGTGCACGAGCCGAGCAGTTTTCCGAATGCCTATTTCTCGCCTCCTTCTAGGCACTCCGAAAAATTCCTTTAAAACACAGCCTGTCTGCTCAGGGTTCTACAATATTGTACTGTTTGTTCGTCAGTGAAGTAAATACAATCAAACGCTTCCGTTCTCACACCACTTTCAGTATTGCATAAGAGCACAGAAGCTGTACTTGAGACCATAGTTGAGATGATAAGTAGAATGACTCTCAGAATAAGCGCCATTTATACTTACTCGTTGATGCTGCCTGATTAGAACTTGCCCCACCTGATGTATTGAGCAGTCTACGAGTCTCTGTTGATGTTACATCAAGTGTTGTCTCATTCTTTGTCTTTTCTATCTGACGAGCAGAAATATTTTCCCACGATGCACTGTCAAGATCATTTAAGAAGTGAATATCTTGTTAATAAATAGTAATAATCACGTCGGCTTTACCAAAATCATTCCAGTACGTTGACTGCTTCACTATCCAATTCAGTATTAAGTTATGATCATGATCAAGTATCAACTACTACAAGGCTGAACAGTTAATTACCTCAATACGTACCGCAAAAGTCGATTTCCCTCTCCCACAATCAAGAATTTCAGAAAGGAAGGGTGTGATTGTGGATGTTGGTATATGTTGTATCCAAAGGCAAATCCACATCAGCCACAATCACCTACACCTCGGTCATGGAGTCTAATCTATTTACTCCTATCTTCAATCTAGAATCCTGAGTTCACTGCTGCAACTCTCGTACATTGGGAAAGATCATTTATTGTTACCGTTGTGCATCAAAAAATAGTATATATTGTACAATTGCGAAGAAGTTGGTTTTGTTTTTCTTTCTTATGAGTTTATACTTTACAGTATCTTATAACTGAAAAACGAATGATTCTAGTACGTTTTGACAGTTTTATCATATGAAAAGACTTGATAATTGTTGTTTTGTAGAATACTTCCTACATTCATCTTAAATCTTAGAATCTAAAGAAATATGTAATAGTTCATTCTATGGTCTCTTGAGAACGAATCATAGTTTTAGATTTGAATATGAACACATAATTCACTTATCGATCGACAACACCTACAATAAACACGTTCTTCAATATTCATATGACAAATATTACGAGAAGACTTTGATGAAACACAGATGCATCAATAGACATCATATATTCATCTTTGATGCATTGACCATTATTACAATATCAAATTTATAGATCATATAATCGAGTTGTTTTATCTAATGAATAAAACTGTTGACTCATTTCAACAAAATACCGATCTTTAGTTGCAAGAGAACTTTTAGGATACCACCATTTTTCAAGATGTTTATTAGATTAAAAATACATTTTCATTTAGTAAATTTATAACGCTTATAAAATATCGTCTTTGTTTGCTTTCTATTTCTGGAACTTTTATTCACAAAAATTTTCTACTTTTTTTTTCCTCGATGTTTACCGTGCTGTCTGGCATCCAATTATCCATCTACGCAAAGTTTATGTAAGTTTAAAAAGACTCCATGTAACAGATATAATATTCATAAATAAAGAAGATAGTTGGATGTTTTTATTTCACTGAATATGTTCTTCATTAGACAGGGCTTATGAAGATTAGATCTAATCTTTAGTGATAACAAACTTCTCTATATAGAATACTGTAGCTTTCATCATATTATTTTCAACAAGGATTTTCGGATTTACAATTTTAAATCTAGATTGAATTTACTGTAAACCGTTTCAAAACTTTAGTTCGCCTTATTGTGATGTTCGAAGTGCAAAATTTGATATAATGTTCAATTTGACTTTTATTTAATAGTTTTACGTTCGAACAATAGATATAGAATATTGGAAAACCGAAGAGTTTTAACGATGGAATGTCCCCATAGTTATAATAAAAGTTTGAAATTCAAAAATCGATCGTCGGATTGAGTTGATAAAACCTATCAAATATCATTAATAAAAACTCTGATGTCAAATACACTCTTATCAGGAAAAGTTTGAAATTTTACTATTGTTTCATTTGTGACAGCATACATTACATGTATATATCGAAATAAGTCCATAGTAGAACATTCATCATTGCACACAAATTTCATTTAAAAAAAAAGAACTAGTGTTGAACATCTAGAATGAAGATCTTCACATTCAAAAGGCATATTTTCTTGTCAATTCAGTTTTTACATTCTTCAAACTGAATACATTGATAAGTTAATATTGAAATATAATACAGACTTGTGATATTCAACCTACGTACTTATGATAGATTAAGAGCATCATAAGTATATTCTTTACATTTCACATTGACATGGGTACAAATAAATCCCCATATGAATAGTAAGCTAGAACAATACGTTTTTCAATGTTGATAGACACGTATTTTTATAAAAATGAATGAAAAAAACAAGGAAGAATATTTCGTTGTGAATTAATATTTTAATTATTGTATACTTCATGTTGTCAATAGGTGAAATAATTAATCATTTCTTTCGTTAAAAGCAAGTCAATGAATTAAATATTTTTTCTTCATATGATTTTAATGGCATACTATCAATATGAAACATTTGCCTGAATTCAGTGATAATCATAGATTTTGCACACGTCCGAATATTGCCCCATATTTTATTTGTTTCTTCATTGTTTTCTAGCTTTATGTTCTTCTGATTACGAATAAAGTGTTGCATTCAATTTATTGAATGTTGAAAAAAATACCGAATTATCACTAAGTGATCAAGTGGATTGCGAACATTGTGTTGAACGGCAATATTCTATACAAAAATACTTAGTTACCGTCGACGCGAGAGAAGAATTCTGAAAACTATAAGCTTCAATCACTTAGATTCTTGATGAAACTATTACTATTTCAGATAAATATTTTCTTATTCAGAATGTTTCCAATTCTCTGAAACAAATAATAATTTTCTTTTAACCCTTTCCGGCCGGATGGTACCAAATGGGCACATTTTGAAATTGTTTTATCAAAAACTGTTTCAAACTTGTGTTGAACATCGTTCTGATATCATGATGATTAAGGGCACCAATGCCACAATCTATTCACCTTTCATTCAAGATAAATGCACTTTGCTTTCTCAAAGCAGCATCATGAGAGCTGAGTGCCATGGAGAATCTTCACAGTCGGAATTATCACTGTTTCGAACATCTAATAAAAGTCGATATTCGAAATACAAACTGTAAACAATTTGTTGATAGATTCTCTGTTTCCGTCACTACTAACGGCAGTGTTTCAATAATGAATTATGTAAGAAAAAACAAGAATGTTACTTTTTAGTCACATCCGGACGTAACGGTACAAACAGATAAAAAAATTTATCTTTTATCTACCTAAAGGAATTTGATGTTGCATACCTTTTCTTAATCCATACCATGAATCTAGTACAAAGATTATGTTTCTACCTATTCTCTCGAAGCCTCAACTTAGTTATTGCTAGAATACTGTGAAATATCACGGAATTACGCAAAATTTGCATGTTTTATTGAGATAAGACTCAGAATTTATAGAAGCGCTGGGAGTTTTCGAAGCATCCAGCAATGATTGTGAACGGTAAGATATAATCGAATTCGAAAACTCCCAGAGTTCCTCTAAATTCTGAGTCTTATCTCAAGAAAATAGGTAAATTTTGCATAATTCAGTGATGTTTCACGATATTCTATCGATAACTCAGCTGAGGTATAGAAGGAAGATGTAGAAACATAATCTTTGTTCTAGTTTCATGGTATGGATTAAGAAAAATTATAAACTATCGAACTCATTGACATAGAAAAAAGATCAATCTTTTTATATGTCTGTACCATTACTACCGGATGTGACCAAAAGGTAACATCAAGGGGTTTTGTGACCCGCCATCTTCCCAGAATCGAATACAAGATTTTCGATATCTACGTAGTGACTGAAGTCTAAATACAATGGGGAAGCGTTTTTTGCACTCGTTCTTCTGGTAGCCGGTCAGAAAGGGTTAAACCGTACAAGTTTTGCATATGTCCCAAGGCTGTACTGCTATTTAGTGACGTTGATAATGTTTCGAAGAAATAAAATTTATCCATTTTTTGTAAATTGTTTAGTCATGGTTTTGAGAAACTTCAAGTTTTTTGTTCAATTTTCATCCTCACTCATTGCAAAAGTATTACATGATCATAGAGAAGATTCAAATTAATCATTTGATGTTCGAAAAGCATCTATCTAACCAAAGGCAACGATCTCATACTTCATATGTCACTATGAGCTTAAATGAAATTAGATAAAACTTTTCTTGAATAATTGAATATATGTAATTATGAAAATAAATGAAAGCCTCGAATATTTGCTAAAAGGCTTCAAACGAACACACCCCGTAAAATTTCAAACAGATTTCTATTTTATTACTATTTTTCTCTTTGATGTGCATGTGTCAATAATTCTTCTTAATGGATGATATTTATCAGACGGAATTAAAAAGACATTTTCAATACATGAATATATTGTGTAAAATATTTCATAGATCGATAGCATTGTTCAATGCCGAAATTTTAAGGATTTTCATGTTTTCAAAATCAATTTTATTCACTTATTTTTGATTAGCAGCAATAATATCAAGATACATCGAGTAAGAATTTTCAGATATTGTTCTTCGATTTCTTGACTTTATTACTAAAGTGACGCGTAAAAATGTGTTGAGTTACTGACTGTTTTTTTTGATTGTGTAACATCAATGGTTATTGAGACAAGCACGTCGTTCATGATCAATATAGCATTAAGTGTCAACAAGTGCTTGTTCAAGAATTGAACCACTATGTTTAATAAAAGCACTATCATTCGATAATCGTTAGGATCTATTCAAATCGATGGAACAATCGTATACGCAGAGGAAGAATCCTTCAAAATTTTAAACTTAGTAAATCATTGACTGAAATTTAAATATCTTAAATGAATGGAACACTTCCATCGTTCTCAATAAAATAGAATTGAATCCATGATGAATTTATCATAGTAGAATTTTATTCATGATCATGAATAATAAAAGTCGATGATAAATGATATTTAGTCAATGCTATTGTTTTCATAGAATGAAAGTCATTTTCTTTATACCATTCATATTTAATATGAAATCAAATAATGATCTAATAGAAGTAATACGAATATGTCATTCACATACTGCTTAAATTCAATATACATGCATGCATTCTCAAGCAAATATTGATTACATAATTAAAAGTTAAATTCTTCTATATTAACTTTTTTGTCTTGTTGATATATAATCAAGTATTTTACAGTTCTTTTATTATTTGTGATATGACTATACACTCACTATTGTCTACTGCATTCTTTCTTCTGGTTCGATTTAAAGGGCACGTAGAATTAAGTGACACTATATAGACATCGTCGTGTTTTCATTTATCATAAATATATACAAAGTAATGCGCTTCAAGGAATCAAATAAAAGAAAAATACTACATCTTTATGGTACTGTTTAATGTTTCATTTCGATAGCATATATGAAAGATTGTGTGTATCACCAATCAAACAATGAACAATAATAATACCAACAAGCTAAAGAATAATAATATATTCAATTCAACTTCGAACGTATTGAAAAACTTACTATTGTTAAACTCATAAATAGAGTTAGGCCACCATTCATGCCTAATAGAAATTTTTCTTGATTATACTAAAAATTAAGAATATAAATTGAATCATGCAAAAGATTTCTCTGTTTTTCTATTAAATCTTACACTAGTTTCGACTAAGTTCGGATTATTATTTACATCATCATTCATAAAACCATCGACTTGTGCTAAACATAATCAACGACATAGTAAAAGAAGAGAACTAATTAAACTTTGACTTACATGCAAAAATAATCCCAATAATTCCAATAATTATTCCGAGAATCATCAAAAGCCATAAACATGATGCATACTGAATCAATTCAAATAGGATTTTACTGACTTCTAAACATGTTTCTACTTACTATTTTTAATAATACTAAACGTAATGTAATCATAGCAATAATACCAATAAGACTAGATAAAATGCCAATCGATCCAATAATAACAAGAAGAATACCAAAACCTAATTCTCGACGATAGATATTACCAGAAAAACTTAGAACATTTTCGAGACGTGGAATACTAAGATGCCATACGCCAAGTACAATGAATGCTATTGATTCGAGAACAAGAAGAAATATAAAGACATATGAAATAAACATAATGAACCAATGTAATGGTCGTTTATGAATATAGATTCTTGGTTTATAACGATAGTATTGAGATTCGATTTGACCATGCATCATCTTACTAAAATAAAACGATGTCTTTAAGATAAGAAATGAACTTAGTGAATGACACAAGTCTTCATGCAAATAAGAATAAGCAATAATAAAATGTAGAAAGAGAAGTATAACAGAACGAGAAAATGTTCTAAATGAAAATACCGTTACAATTATTATGGTCTGAAACTAAAACGATGAGAGTGTGAGCAGAAAAGGTATATGTAAGAAAAACTTCATTCATCTTTCTTGTGTCGTACTAGCTTCAAGTCAACTGAATATATTGCCATTGTATTGATAAGAGACACATACAGAGAGTGCGAAGGAGAAAAGCATTAAAAAAAATATATGAAAAGTGTTATTATATTGTCATAAAAGAAAGTCATACATATTTCAGTCGTCTCTTTTTTTACTTTACTTGTCATCTATATTTAATTGATAGATAATGCATGTAAATTGTTATTTGATATACATGGTGTGTTGTTAAAAATTAAATTTTTTTATACTCAATTTTTGTGTTGCATGAGTAAAGTGTGTAATTATTATGTTGGAAGTACACATGAAAGTTGGTCATGGACAGGAAAATTAAAAAAAAAAAGAACGGAACGTGATTTTCAAGCTTTTAATCAGTTGCTTATGAGAATCAAGTAAATTTATATATTTCTATTTTCATTGAATGAAATAAAAACTAGTAGTAGAATGACACTTAAACGTATGGAGAACATTTTTTGTTTACTATACAAATGTTAGATAAACTAATTAGTTATTGTTTTCAAGGCTTTTTACGAAGACTGAGAGTGTAAAAAGAATAGGTTTTAATTTATTTATAAATCAATCAATTGTTAGAAAACATGTATAGCATAGAATAAACAATAATTATTAATGACTTGAGCCAAATTGAATGAATAAAATGTTCCACATTGATAGTATCTATTACTGAAATATAATATCAATAATCTAATATGATGCCCTACAAGTAAGAGTATTCACACCATCACAATTTGAAATTATCTATGCATGACCGAACAATCTAATTTGAACTTGGAACATGATAAAATAAAGTCACTCGTACATAACTCAGATTTATCACCGCAAGTGCCAACTGTTCATGAACGACCATATGTTGCTACTGGGCTCTATATGTAATTGATGTCTTTAGAGCTAAAAGAAAAAGATTAGCGATCATAATTATACCATGAAAAGCAATTGAAGCTTGTAGTCCTGCCCATAGTAGAAGTATTTAATGTTGTCTTTATGTTGTAGAACATGACTTGATTTCAACCGTAGAGATACGCTAGTAGCTAGAGTAGTGTCTTCTATCATAGAGGTAAATCTATTGGCATGGTTGTATAATTAGACGTTCAAAGTGACCTACACGTAAAATAAGATATTCATCATACGAACAATTTACGAATCGTATTAAAAACATTCTTTTATGAAACAAGATCTAAAAGAAGTGCTTAGGGGAAAAGTTTTCGACCACCCTCTGGCAAACACGTTTTGATAATCGAAGAATGATGATGTATCATTAGAATTCAATAGACATACATAAGCTTTGTCATCTTTCAGAAGTCACAGTGGCCTATGTCTGAAAATCAGAAACAAAATCAGAACATTATAAGTCATATCATAGTACTACTATTTAGAATGAGAGTTGCGCAAAAGTATGTCCATCAATGATAGTTCATTGAAATGACTAGATTATACTTCTTTGAATACATATTTCGCTCGTCGGCATTTTTCCTTTTCGGTCGCTATCTCTAAGTATGCATTGTGTATGCGTTTTCTTTTTCTCAGGCATATGACATTGAGGATGGGGTACCCATTTCGATAGCATTGCCATTTGTTTGTAGCCAAAATTGGATTTTTATTAGGAAAATAGCCGTAAAAAGATATAAGAAAAAATCGTATCCTCTCACTTTTAAAAGTTCTTTATCTATCTGCTACTTTTCCTTTTCTTGCTATCTCTGCTCTTCGCATATATAGAACAACCATGTTATAGATAACAAAATAAGAGCGTTTACAAGAAAACTTTCGTAAAACGCTGAAATGTTAAAATAAGGGATACAAGATTTAATCCGACTACACATGGTCCGAAAACCGAATGATATCAATATCGGTGAAGTATAGCTGATAATCATACATTAGAATCCTGCAGGTTAACCTTATCCTAACTTATAGGACAGGTTAGGTTTAGCTTATAGGTAGCTTAGGTTAGGTTAGGGTAAGGTTACTAAAAAAATACAGGGTTAAAATTAAGGATGAGTTCACATAGATAAAACTTTTACGAAGCCGAACTTAATATACATTTCTGACCAGAGGCGGCGGAACATTTCTAACTTAGAGGGGATCACATATGTTTGCGAATAACGATAAAAAGTCGACACTAGGAGGCAAAACATATTTTTAAATTTTGTTGTCACAATTTTCAATTAGAAAATGTTCTGCACTGACCCATGTGTATGCCTTGGGAACAATCGAAAATTCTACTACACTATAAAAATTTTTATTTCATTATCAACATAAGCATGAACCATCTTAAACCTTGACTAAAGCAAATGAAAAAGTCATAAGTACAAAAACTATTGTTTATACCCGAAAACAGATTTTTCTACTCCTATCTTTTTCAAGGAAAATCAAAACAAATACTGTTCGAGTCTAACTGATCTAGGTTTTCTTCATGCATATGAGGAATAAGGACATGATGAAAGAGTTGTTGCGTCATTGTTGCAAGTAGAAACTTCGACAAGTTCTGGTGACATAAATTCTTGAGCTGAATTCACATTTTCATGATCATTAGATAAATGAATTGAGGAATTATTTGAACTATCTGGATGAATTCTAGCAGCTTCACGCTTTTTTGTTTTCAAAAGCAGATGTAATTTGAAGTGGTTTTGTTGATGTCGGTGTTGACATTTATTTTTTTCACGAATCTTACTGTTTGTTTATCATTTCAAAATCTTTCAAAAGTAAAATACAGAAAATGATACAAATTTTAATGATAAATAAAAACACGTCGACATCATAAATGTATTCTAACTACTTCGCTTTATCTTCATAAAGTAGTCGCTAGAGTAAGTGAGTGAAGATCTTTCCAAAACATACAAACCTATACGCCTAATACTCAGGATCAGGTTGCACATAACTTAGGTAAAAAATAAGCATCGCCTTTTTTAACCGCTTTCCCTTGTCAAGGATAGAATCATGATGAAATCGGTATTTTTTTCAAATATTTCAGTCCCACCAAGCCTCCCCAAATTTTTTTTAGGAGACCCTTGGGCCCGTCCTAGCCAAAGGGCTCCGCCGCCTATATTTCTGATATCTTTTTTGTCGAAAAGGAGACAAAACTTAACTGAAGCAATGATGTTGTTAATGATATTATATTTTTAAGAAACTTTCGAAATATTCAAAAATCTTGTATTTGATTCTCGTTGAAAAATCAATAAAATATGCTCAAACATATGGAAGAAAAACGTCATATTGACTTTTTCTTGAACTTGAAACTCTACGAGTATGATAGGTTGTAAGATGAAAAATCTTTGTGATAGAACAGGTTAAGTTTACGAAGTTTAAATGGTTAGGTTACGACAAGGTTACGAAGTTATTCAGTAGGTTAGGTTTAGGGTACAAAAAAGTCGTAACCTGTAGGATTCTATCACACATGATGACATAGCTGCATTCGAAAAAGTCCATTAATTCGAAATAATTGAAACTTATACTGATTACAAGAAAAAAATTGGACACAATAGTTAAAAATTTTAGTACAATCTTTCTTTTCATAGAAATGTTTAGGAAACGTTGAATATAGCCGAATAACACGTCAAAATGACGTATACACGGTCCTACGAAGATAAATCTTAAAAAATCAGGACACCTTAACAGAATCACGAAAGTGGTATCGCTGTTAGGCCTAAATTCTTTGTAGCCCTAGAAGTTATGTAAAACATAGTAAGTGAAGGAAGTCCATGATTTATTAAGCAAACAGATTTTTTTTTCTAAATTGTATTATCCATTGTTCGAATTATGTTACGAAGAAGATTTTGACTTTGATCACTTGTCGTTATCCATTTTCTACAAAGGCCCTACTCATTTTTCTATCTATCAATAATTGTTTGTACAACAAATTGATGCAGAAAATTATCCGTGAAATACATAAACAAATTCAACATCTTCTATTGAGTCAACCTGTTCCGTATGAATGCTTGTGTACATTATATGGTTGTGGAAGAATTCTAAATATTGGCATTGTGCTTGTTTCTTTTTCCTTCATAAATATTCTTTATCAATAACCTGGTGGCAAACACTAGCTGATCGTTCTTTTAGAAATGTGATATGTAGTCTTTTGTTTATATTTCTAACAAAATTGTAATTAATGCAGAGTAATAATGTCTTATAGTTCCATACGATTCTTGAAATCTGTCATTTATAACGTACTAGATCGATAAATTAAATGTACATTATAAACAGAATCCTACAACTTTCACGTGCTTTATATTATGATTTATTTCTTTTTTTAAATTCTGCATTATCAATAACCATTCATAGTATAGCAAATTACGAATAAAACAACAAACGTAGTTGCTTATAGAATGTGTGATACAAATGAGCGCTATCATTATAAAACATATCTACAGGAATAAAAAAAAACCAAAGATACGATATGGAATACATTGTGAAATCAACAAGGTTTTGCACAATGCTCAATAGAGAATACAAAACAAAACGAAAACGCCAGAAAATTCAACACAAAGGACGGTTATGATAAGAAAGAAGAAAAAAACTAGTTTACAAAAGAAAAAAAAATACTCTAAAAAAAACACAAACATGTATATTTCATATATGTATATATATATATATATATACGTTTAAAGTAAAAACGGAATGTAAGAATGAGTGAATTAATAATTATAGCATGAGAAAATTTTTAAAAAATACACGTACACACAGGAAACAGATCTGATTGCAATTGAGAATGTTAATTATATATTTATTTGAGTGACCAACATAAAATGAACATGATCAACGTTACAATAAATGATGAATATTGTTTTAAAGATTTATTGAGATGAATCAGAGTTGTATCAGGATTATAAACTAAAATAAGAAGAAGAATTTTAAGTTTCGAACAGAATCTCATTCATTTTTGTGTACTCAAAAAGTGAGTACACTACTAAAATCGGTCAGTGTGTCCGTCCGGCCTGCCATCCGTTTATTCGATAACTCTTCACAATTACATTCGATTGAGTTGAAATTTTGTGCACAGAATTGTCTCATCAATATCTCGGTTGAGTTCGAAGATGAGAAGGATCCGGCAAGAAATAGTTGAGTTATCGAAAAAATTGTCATTTTTCACCAAGCAATCCCTGAGGTAGGGTACAGGGATTTTTTTCAAAAAAAACTTTTTTCTCAGAATTATCCACAACGTATATAAATCGACTCAGTTTTTAACGCTGATCCCGAATCTGATATTAGTTTTGAACCAAATCGAGCTTTCTAAAAGAACATCGCCAAAAAAAGGTCTCGAAATAAACAAAAAGTGCATCCCGAAACTAAATTGNTCTCAGTTGGCCAGTAGTGTTGGGATTTACCAAATACCTGGTTCTGTAGCTATTTAAAAGGACTATCGAAAGGTAAAAACCCGAAGTCAATAGATATTAATATTGACCAAACCATCCCTGAGGGGTGGTACAGGGATTTTTTCAAAAAAAACTTTTTTCTCAGAATTATCCACAACTTATGTAAAGTGACTCAGTTTTAAACGCTGATTCCGAATCTGATATTAGTTTTGAACCAAATCGAGCTTTCTAAAAGAACATCGCCAAAAAAAGGTCTCGAAATAAACAAAAAGTGCATCCCGAAACTAAATTGCATAGATATGTCTGAGATGATCAGTAGTTTTGGAGTTTCCCAAAAAGGTTTACCAAGATACTTCATCCGTGCACACATTCTAGAATGACTGATTTGTCTCATTCATTTTTTGAAGTACACATAACTCTCGGACATAAGTCCGAAGTTTCCGCATTTATTTTTTATTGTCATCAACATATTCTCGATTGGTGAGAATATATCCTACATCGATGCTACCAGTATAGACATTGGTAAGTATTATACTTATTTAATATGATCATCTCGTTTTTATTCATGCGAGAAATTTTTTATGAATGAAGAAAAATTTTCAAAGTTCACACTATTGATATTAATGTATCGATACAATTGCTGTTTTTATTTCAATTTATGCGAAATGAATTTTAGTCGAATGAAGATTTACTCGCATGCAATTGTGATATCACTGTTGTTCGTTTGATTAATATCGTACATGCTACACTTACAGTAGATTAATATTTTCTCAACATTAAACATAACAAAAGCAGAAGAGAACTATACGAGATTCTGATACTATTTTATGATGCAAAACTAAAGCAACTAATTTAATAATTAAATGGAACACTTTTTAGAAAAAAAATAAACCATGAAAAATTCGGTTTTCGTTTAAAATTAGATCAGTATCATTCGACCTTAGTCAATATTCCGAACTCGAAATGAAGCGTTGATCAAACGAGAGTTGATTATTTTTATAACATTTTGTAAGACATAGAAACTTACGTATCAACAAACGTCCATCGTTATCTATAGAAAAATAAAAAGATCATAATAATATGAATGAGATTAGACTATCAAGAAAGCAAAACTTACCAAATCGAAATTCTCTTTCTGGTGAAGAATATTTTCCTTCGCCTCCAAGTGACGAAGCTTGTACACGTAATTTATAATTGCGATTTTTATATAAATTATCAATTATTCTTTTATATTTTGAACCATCGACATAATATATTGTTGCATTTCTTATCGATTGATAATGTTCCCAAACTTTAATCTAAAACATAAATATTCCATGTCGTTTTCCTATCTAATTATGAACACTAGAGCAAAGTCAATTAAAATCATCATACCATATAATACTCGATAGGTTCTTCATCGCCCTTTGTTGATATTCCACGCCATTCAACTTCTAATTTATACATATATACATCGCCAAATAGTCGATTACGTTTATCTTTTTCACGTCTTGGTTGCCGAATAGTTACAAATTGTGGTGGAGTTTGTGGTGGTAAACGAAATGTTCGATGTGTAAAATAACTACCTTCAGGACTATCACCAAATTGTGTATAAACGGAAACACGTACAGCATATTCAATATTTGCATCAAGACCAATTATGATGGCACGAGAACGTTGACCTGGAAAACGACGTTCCCAATAATTTTGATGTTCATCTACAGATTTACGCCAATAGCGAACGGTATAACCTAAATAGAAGAACAAACAAAAGAGACTTGTCTAAAAAACAAAAAGGAAAATAAATTTGTTTTCAATTTACCAAGTAGACGACCACGTAAAAAAGCAGAATCATGTTCATCAATCATATCCCATGTTACAGTCATGGCTGTACTGTTGTATGCACTACATTTAACATTGAGTACTTGTTGTGGTGGACGATCTTCAGCTGAACGAATTTCAATGGTTGGAGATATGGGTCCTTCACCGAGAGCATTCACAGCTGATATACGAACATTGTATTGAAAGTAATATAGTTTGTCCGCACTAAATTAAAGAAATAGGTATCGAGATTCTTTTTTCCTATATTTCAATGTCTTCACTTTTTCTTCACAGTAATTACTTAGACATTACAAAACGGTACCTCGTATCATATAGCTATGACTCATGATTGAAATCGTTTGCGATTGTTTTGTAAACGTCACTCATATTGAATGAAAAAACTGCATGTTTGAGACATGCGAATTCCACAATTTCCTATTCATGTCTAGTTCTTATTTAAATCTTAAGGACACTCATGGGATATGTAACAAATTATGCATTTGAAATCAACATATCAACTTTTCCTAGCATTCAATATAGAGAAGATGTTTGCAAATAATAATTAACAATTGATAGTTTCTTTTTATGCCGAATGAAAATCAATTCTATGAACTAATGTATATTCTCCAGTCATCTATCAAGTAATAACCTAGTTGTACTTCGTGTTCACTAAAAATTTCTATTTCATAAATAATGAAAGGCCGATGATAATAAGTGATGAAGAATAAATAAATGAAAAACTTACAGACGTGTAATAAAAAAATTTCGAAATGGATCGAATACTTTAAAGGTTTGTTGCCGATTTTCACCTTGTTTTTGTACATAGATTCGATATGTTAAATTTGGTCCATTCCAGAAATCCCTAGGTAATGGATCCCAAACAATTCTTAAATCTCCGACTTTTCCACCGCCACCACTTAATCCAGCTGGTGCTAAACCTGGTATATCCGGTTGTGTTACACAAGGTGGTGACACTTCGGATCGTTCACCTGATCCATACATATTGGTTGCCAATATACGAAAACGATAATCAGTAAAAGCTGAAAGATCTATTAAATTCATTGTTATGTACTTGTTCGGTGTTAATGGTACAGTGAAATTTCCATGAAAAAACCACCATGAACGATGATTCGATAATGATTCAATGGTATAGTGTAATATGGGCGCACCATGCTCATCACCAACGACCCAGGATAATGTAACTTGACGTTGCATTGGCTGCGTACAATGTACACCAGCCAGAGGACCTGGCGGTCCGAATACATTCAATTGATACGAAGATGATTTTTCATCGACAGTTGTTTGTGCAACACATGTATAACGTCCAGCATTACTATATTGTGCTTTAACTACACGTAAATCACCAGGACGATCGGGATTATCTTGTCGAAAACGTTTATTGTCAATGGTTAAAATTTCATTATTGAAACGCCAATAAAATGTTAAATCCATTTGATTCATTGAACGAGCATCACACGGAATGATAATTGTTTGATCGAGAATAACGTCACGTCCACCGGGTGTTGAAATTATTGTTGTTCCTTCTGGCATGACATAAACATAGGTACTTTGTTCAGCCATACCTAATGTGTTCGTACCAACACATGTATAATTACCTGAAAATAGATTTGTATACTATCGAAAATAGTAGAAAAGAAAATAATGAATGTTAACAGATGTCGAATTTTAGATTCGGTAAGTAATCAGGAATGAGCATCACAGAAAATTTTACGAAAGATAGAATACTTATTCATGTTACATTTATATCGAATACTTCAAGAAAATTCTCAACATAGGTACGAGTGAAAATGCAGTTTTTACTCTGTGTTCGTATGGTTGGTAATAAAACTGCACTCTAAATTCAATAAGGCAGTTATTAGGCAACATGGCATACAATTCGAACAACACGAGTATGACAATCCGAAAACTACTTTCTTGTTATTACATATGCCGTAGTTTGTAGAAGCTCTTGTCTAGTCTTACCTGCATCCATTAATTGAATATTTGTAATGGCCAAATTTCCATTGTCAAATATTTGTACATTACCACCCCTATTCAATGGAATATTATTTCTAAACCATTGAATTTGTGGTCTTGGTGCACCTTCAGGATTACAAACAATCGTTACTAATCCACCAACAGTTGATCGTAATGTTGAGACCATTGTATTTTTTCCAAATGTTGGTGGTAAACTAATAACACGCAATTCAGCTGTAGTAAAACGTTGTACATTGTTTTGCATATTTGTCGCTGCACATTGATATATACCATTATCGGTTGGTCGCACATTATTAATCATGAGAAGATTATTTGCTATTGTTAAACGTTGTTGTTGTTCAAATGTTAAACGTTCCCAGAAAATTTCCGTACCATTGATGAACCATGAATAACGTATTTGATTTGGATCATTCGGATAAGCTTCACAATACCATGACAGAATAGTTCCATAATCGAGTACTTGATCATCAAGTGGTACGACAAAAACAGGATCGACCTGTATTTGTAATGCTACTGATTGATGAACAACTGAACGTGTATTCGATGCTTCACAACGATACAGACCCATATCCTCACGTTGTAAATTTGGAATAATTAATTCACGATTAAAATTAAGTTGCATTGCTTTCGATTGTAATGAAAATACATTGCCGAATTCATCTTCACGATACCAACGATAGGTTGGTACAGGATAACCTTCTGCTATACATTCAATTGAAGCATTATCACCTAATTTTGGTAAATGTGATGTGGGAAAAACTTGTGGAAAATTTGGATAGATACGTGGACTACGTTCTTGACCGAACGTTGAACGAACATCTAATTCTGTACCTTCACTTGTCTGTGATGGTAAATAACGAAGACGTGTATTTCTAACTTGAACAGCACAATAGTATTTTCCTGAATCACCATCGGTAACACGAGAAAAATATAAATTTCCATTTTGTGAAATAAAACGTTCAGCAGTTTGTTGAACTTTTTGATTAATACCACCTTTGAACCAAGCATAGCTAAGCTGCAAAAACAAAACGTATTCACTTATAAATTTTATATGTATCAAATAATATTATCATAGACATACATCTCTCGTATTTGTATTTTTATATAAACAATCAATAATGGCATCACGATGACCATCGGCAATAACTTTTGGTCGTTCACGTTTTTCAAATTGTTCCAAAACTAAATAGAAAATAACATTTCTCTACTAGATACACATTTGACATGTGATTCATGCATACTTATTTCACGTAGATATACGCGATTACTAATAGCTGTGCCGAAATAATTTGAAGCTTTACAGAAATATGTTCCACTATCATCACTTGTTGGACTATTAATCTAAATAAATAAATCATAATGTTTGTCTTTAATCGAAAGTATATAATTAATTAAGAGGATGTGAATGTATAGAATATTCATGCCTTCTTATGAGTGCAATCAGAAAATGATAGATTTTATTCTTCAATCTTTCAGTGTCCGAAGCATCATTTCTAAGGCTGTAACAGTGAACACAACGGCTAACACATCATGGAAATATACTTCTACTCTTAGATATTTGTATCGAACTGAAGAAAATAAATGTCTCTCTAAGTATTGACTCCATATTGTCGTGACTAGTGGCGTAAATAGAAATTAAAGAGTAGTGAGACTCGGCGTCTGCGCTCAACACGATGAGAAGAAAAATAAAATTGTTTTCATTTTAGATAAGTTAAATATAATAAAAGTTGAAATGTATCTCAAGACATGGTTTCTATTCTAATTAGTTGAAATTATTTAACATAAAAACAGACAAGCAGAAATACTTTTCTAGTAGAAATCACTAGTTTGTAATACATTTTAGTTTAAAAAATATGAATCACTTCTATCCTTGCAAGGAGAAATCGACCTGAATCGATAGAAACATGTTTGAACATATGCAGAAAATCAAAGGACTATTTCTCTAGTCTAACGTCAACTTCTGCAATAAATAGACTCTACGCAGCAGAAATGATTTACATGGTGCACAGTGGGTGATGGATGTTTACTTTGGTGCGTTATTTCATTTCTTCTACCGAATAGACTTCTTTAGGAAAAGAAAAAGTATGGCCTTGAATCGTAGTATGGATGGAAAAGTGTGTCTATTTCTCCTTGACACTCGTGGCTTTACGTAGAATGAACGCTGTTTGAATTTACAGCAAGTATTTCTTCACCACTTGGTTCAATAGTCCACTATATTCAATATCATCTATTTGTATCTATAAGTTCGGTAACTTCGAAGTAAACATGATGGGGCATAGAATCGCGGCGATGGGCATGAGCCCATCCCTGGTGGCTATGCCATCAGTACAATAGGAAAATTAATTGTTTAGTTTTTTGATAAATCTCTAAATTTTCAATCAGTATTAAACTACGATATTTCTTTTCTATACGCTAACATTGATATATAAAGTATGTAGAAAGTAAAGACTAAAAACAACAGCAATCTTTACCATTAAATTTCCACCATGTTGAAAATATCGTGGATCATTTAGATTAACTAATCTTGCGTCAGATATGGTACCACCAATCATTCGAAACCAACTGGAAGTAAAGTAAAAAAGAATACTTCTTATATGTATGTTTTTTTTTCTTCTAAAAAATTATATACAAATAATCAGCAACTGGATAAGCATCAGCTCGACATGTTAATATAACAACAACAGCTAATGATGATTTACTAACACCATATGTACTTCCAACACCAAGTGTAATTTGATCGATTCGACCAAATTCTTGATCTTGTGGTTGTTCGTAGAATTTTGGTGCACGTGGAATAAATCGTTGATCAATATTTGATGGAAGACCATATTCTAAATCAAAAACAAGATTTGTTACAAGACATCAATTCAAACATTGACCAACTCATCTTACCGATGCCTCGATAATTAGATATAACACCATATGTATCACGTATAGGAACTTCACAAATAAATGGTAAATTTTCAACAGGTGAGATATCATAAGGTAACCAACCCCATTGACTACCTAAAGATCAAAGAACAAATTTCTAGAAATAGAATAAAACCTTTGTACAAATATACTTTGATAAGCATAAGCAAGAAATGTTCGTATTTGCTGCTCTTGATCTGTTTGTGGTAGCCATCCTTGATCGAATTGTAAATTGATCGGACCAGTTGATTTCATCCATTGCCAAAATGGTCCATTGTGTCTACCACTTGTCATCCAACGTTGTGCCGATGGATCATTTTTAGTCAATAAGTCTTCAATGAATAAATGTTCTGGTAAGGATTCAACACTCAATAGATCCGTCTATAGAATAGAGCTATTTCAGTAAAAAGTACGCATGTCATTTATTCAACAGACCTGACAGAGACTAGCCGCATTATTGATATTAGCTTTGGGATAACGAACAAAACGATAGCATGAAGCCGTGGCAGTAAATTCTTCCCATCCATACGGACATTCTTTTTAGTTGAAGAAAAAAAATGAAATGAAATCATAAAATTCAAAAAACATAACAGTAAGTTAGTTAGAGTTGTTCTCTATGATGGATTACTCACTGAGTACTTGTCCGTATGCAATCGATTGAATAGATATCAAAAACAAAATTATGAGTTGAAAAACCATCTAAAATATAGAACAACGTTCTAGTGTGATTTGATATTTTTAGAGACATGAATAAAATTCAAAATTACACTACTCTCAAACTTTCAATGACCTTGCTCGTTGTTTGTTCTGTGTGAAAGGACACTATGGATATATTAAAATAGGTACAATATGGATTGATTTTATTTGATGATACTATAGCGTACCGATTGATAGAGGACGCTCACATCAACTTTTCATCGTATGGTTGAAACTATGTTCAATAAGTGATCCGTGGTCTAGTATTCGATTCGATGACTCAGTCGTCAATTCTAAAACTACAATGATTCAGCACACTTATGCATTAAGAAATACACACGCTTTCTGTTTATAAAATCTAATTTAAATATAATGCAATTTCAATTTAGTGATAAGAAAAAATAGATACATTGGGTGAATCTTTTTTTTGCATAAAAGACTCATCATGATTGAGGTTACACACAGCGTAACGTGTTTTAAACAAAGATCAACTATCAGAAAGAATATGACAGTGTTTCTGTGGGATTATTGGTCTTTTTCGCATCTTTGAGTTTTTTCCAAGAGTTTAGCATCAATCGTTGCTGATAATCTTGGCTTTAATTTTTATAATACAAATTTTTAAACAATTATATTTTCATTATTCTCTCATGGAAAAAAAAAATTTTACCCACAAGAGATATTTTCAAAGAAAGGATGAACTGATCTGTGATTTTTGTAAGGTTACCCATCTTGGTTCATGTCTAAAACCTTGAGTGATATCATAACGCTGTTAAGCGAGAGATGAATAAGAAAAAATTACATTTTATTTCAAGTGAAATAGGAAATAAAACTGTTTTACATTGAAAACAATTTTTTTGAAATTTATGCATAAATTACAATTGAAAGTGAAAGATTAGTTGGTAAAAGTCCAGCTATAGCTGTACCATAAACAACAAGCTACAAACTTAAAGATCAAGACTCATATTAAGGCAAAAGCGCATCAGGAATTACCTGTATGCAAGATAGCCATTCCATGTATCGCTACCATGCTAAGCCTTCTTAGTGACTTATACAAAATTAGCGACATCTATATTATTTTTTATTAATACACCCAAAATCCTTTAGCACGTTTCTTAGTTAGTGGTTTTTAATTGACAATAAATTAGAATCTTAATTCCTAGTGCGTGTGTATATACGAAGTGTAGCTGAGAAACAAATCTATGATACTAAGCAGAGTGCGAAACCGAATCGACTAGACGAATAATTCGATTCGATTCGATTCGCCTCAGCCGAATCGAATACGAATGACATCTTGATTTTTTAGTCGAATCGAATCGAATAGAAAATTTTAAAAAATTTTATCGAATCGAATCGAATAGAATTTTCGTTTTTTGAAAAAGAGCCGAATCGAATCGAATAGAAAAAAAAAATTAATCAAGTCGATTCGAATCGAATAGAAAATTAATTTTCACCCGACGAATCGAATCGAACCGAATATAGGTTCCCGCGAATCGAATCGAATCCGAATGGCACTTTTGTCATTCGTTTCGCACTCTGATACTAAGCCAATTGATTGCACCAGACCACAGATCAAAGGAGAGAAAATAAAAAAATTAACTCTCGTCAGGGAAGAGTGCGTTTCTTGCTGTTCCATTAGCGGAACCAGATGACATGAACGATAAAATAATTTCTTCAATATTTCCCTCTCACCTTCTCTCGTCATCAGATTTGTCCATTCTTGTTTTCTAAGAACAATTGAGTAAAGTTCATTCAGGAGTATTTCTTATATGTGAAAATTCTTCTTGATAAACAACTCTCGAGAACATAACATGAGAACAAATTCTCAATGTGTCTATGAATTTGGATAATTGTTCTTTTCACTGTTTGTCCTTACCGGCTATATAATCGTTCATTGAACTAGATGATAGTGGACTGTATCCCGAAAGTACATCGTTTTTTAGACATTTCAGTAAACGTTGAAAAATAATTTGAAAAAGATTTAGATTATCTTCTAAGATTTCTAAATAAATCTTGTTCTTTTTCGTTTCATCATTTCACTCTTCTTATCATACCTTTTCAGAGTAACACTAAATGTGAAAACTTTGGACTTATGTCCGAGAGTTATGAGTACTTCAAAAAATGAATGAGACAAATCAGTCATTCTAGAATGTGTGCACGGATGAAGTATCTTGGTAAACCTTTTTGGGAAACTCCAAAACTACTGATCATCTCAGACATATCTAGGTAATTTAGTTTCTGGATACAGTTTTTGTGCATTTGAGACCTTTTTGCAGCCAATGTTTTGTTAGAAAGCTGCGATTTGGTTCAAAACTAATATCAGATTCGGGATCAGTGTTAAAAACTGAGTCGATTTATATACGTTGTGGATAATTCTGAGAAAAAAGGTTTTTTTGAAAAAATCCCTGTACCCCACCTCAGGGATTGTTTGGTTAAAAATGACAATTTTTTCGATAATTCAGCCATTTTTCGACGGATCCTTCTCATCTTCGAACTTGTCCTAGATATTGATGAGACAATTCTGTGCACAAAATTTCAACTCAATCGAATGTAATTGTGAAGAGTTATCGAATAAACGGCTGGCCGGCCGGACGGACACACTGACCGATTTTAGTAGTGTACTCACTTTTTGAGTACACAAAAAGTAAAAGTATTATACGGAGTGGTTTTGTTTTTAGAAAATAGGTCATGAAGTTTAGGCAAGGATAATAGAGTTCATTTCAATAAATTTGACATGGTTTCTTATCATTGTACTTAACACTCTAATACCTGAAAGTTTTATTGCTTCAACTCTAACAGTATTTTTCGTTTATTCATTTAAAAAATGCATTTGCATTTTTATTATCATATAAGTTTTGGAAATCGACAATCAATAGAGTCTACAAGATGTACGTAGTGAAAGAGATTATGCAATGTGTATTACAGATGCACTAGCTTTATTGGTTGTATGTTGTTTCCCACGGTAATCAAATTTTTCAAAGCATATGATAGTGATCGAGTAGGATCCATGCATGTACTTGTAATGTGATCATTTGACTGTCCAATAAAAAACATGATGCATACAGCTATCACTCAATCGATTCAAAATGATACTTGGAGTTTTCAAAGATGTTTCGAAATAGATGATTGTTGTTTGTTCGATATGCTAATATTGTCTAATGTCTTTATCAAATACTATCATTTCGGCAAATATTGAACCTCCTACGAGGAAGTTACAGTTCAGTATGTAAAACTAATCAATATGTAAAATGAACAGTAAAATTTCTGAAGTCTACTCAACGATCTTGTAAATGACTCATATTTTGACGTCGAAATTTTCTTACACATGTCCATAAATGATTGTTTACAGTTTGATGACAGACATGAAAATAACAGAATTCAACAAACATATATTTTAAAATGCCCAATAGATATCATGTGAAGGAAAATTTTATCGATCTCATAAATACAAATGTGAAACGATTTCGAACGATTATTTCAGATAATTTTAACAGATTGACTGAAGTCTTTCATACGAATTATGATGTTTCAATATAGAAATGAACAGAAAATTCATTCGACAGATGTCAGTTACTCGAATTGAGCATATATTACCTATGATAGAAAATATGAATCAAAACGAAGTATAGCAATCCGATGAATATCTTTACCAGATTGATAATCTTCTATACTAAAGACAAGAAGTACGACATGTTTCACGTAGATAAAACCTATTAAACTCAAATAAATCTGATCAGCCTTCAAATGACCTTTATTTGAAACAAAAAAAATTTCTTTTATGAAACACGATCTTAAAGAAATATAAGAAACACAGACTGCATATCGATAACGTATCTCATAATAAAACACGTGCTTCTTATCCATGTGTAAGATTAAATAAAATGAATGTTGAAGACATTTCTAAATTGGACTTCATAGAATAAAATAATCTTCTAATGATTAACTAGAACAGCTACATGATGCTTTCTTCTGTTGAGCGATGTTCGCGTTGAATTTTTAAACGTTAGTTTTAATCAATCAAGAGCATATGTAAACTAATTGATTCATTAAAATATTTGTACAAATAAATCAAACAATATTATTGACTGGATGATGAGTCATTGGTTTACCATGCCAAATAGATAATTAGTAGTTTTAGAATTTACAAATAGATTCACGAGTAAAAACTAATTGATTGATGATGAGAAAAAAAAACGAACACGAGAACACAAATCTATATTTACATATGATAAAATCCATGTTCGTACGTGTTATTTTCGATAAGATTATTCGACTTTTCTTGTTTTTTTGTCCAATATCAATAATTGAGTATTCATTATCAGAGATTAGTGTTGATCATTGTCTCAATCCTATTCATTCTCTATCAATCCGTATGTTTACGGACGAATGGAGTAAGAAATCATCGTTGTTTTTTTTTTCTTGTCTTTGTTGACTTTCACTTATGGTATACATATGTTTCATGAAAGTCAAAAATCAAGCTTTACTCATCTCTAGCAACGAACAACATATTATTTGATCATTATAACAACCAACATCTTTTGGACGAAAGAGAGAGAGAGAGAGAAAGAAAGAAATACGAACAAACAATATTCTCTTCCTTGTTTTGTCTATGGAAAAGAAGAAATTAATTGATGAAACGTGTATTCACTAATGATTTGTTGGCTATAAGGTGTGGTCTTATTGATCGAACGGATTAAAAGAACAAGAGAAGCAGACGACATCAACTATTCAATATGAAAGATGAGCATTGTCAATCACGTCGTTCTTCTTTTCTTTCTTTCATTGTTTCTACTTGTTGAGTAGTTGATCGATTCAGAAGTACAATTAATTCGATTTTGCTAAGATTAATCTATGCCTCAATTAATCTATCATCATCATCCTCCACCGGAACCTGTACCACCAATTCCACCTCGTACTCGTTCACGTCCACCATCTCGACAACAGTTAACTGTTTCTTTAGCATCGACTCAACAAAAGGCAAGTTTTTTCCGTCTTGATGATCTACCATCACCCGATCGAGAATGGCAATTACTTGAAAATATTGGCGATGGAACTTATGGAGAAGTATTTCGTGTATGTTGATTTAATATGAATAAAAAATAAATCGAACATGTATCTGTTTTTTTTTCTTTCTTTCAACCGATTGTGTTTTCGTTTAGGCTAAAAATATGCGTAGTTCAGAATTTAATGCTGCTGTTAAAATTATGCATTTAACAAATGAAGTTCTTGAAGAAATCGAACAAGAATATCGTGTCCTTCTTGAACTATCAAATCATGAAAATCTATGTCGTTTTTATGGTGCTTATTTAAAACGTGGTGCACCACCATTGCCACCGCCACCACCACGTAATCCAATATTGCCATCGCCAAGTCTTATTGATAAGACAAGTCTTCTTTCCATTGAAACAAGTTCAATCAATAGTTTTGTTAGTCCAACAGCAGCATCAGCAGCAACAGCTTATCAACTCGATCAATTATGGTTAGTTATGGAATTATGTACGAGTGGTAGTGTTACTGATTTAGCAAAAGCAATGCTCAAAGCAAATGAACGTCTCGATGAATCGATTATTGCTTATATTATGCGTGAAACATTAAAAGCTTTACATCATCTTCATTCAAATAATGTTGTTCATCGCGATGTTAAAGGTCATAATATTTTAATAACAGGTGATGGTCGTATTAAATTGATTGATTTCGGTGTTAGTGCTTATCTTAATCCAATCAATGGACGACGTAATACATCCGTTGGTACACCATTTTTTATGGCACCCGAAGTTATTGCATGTGAAAGACAAATGGATTGTAATTATGATACACGTGCCGATGTTTGGTCAACTGGAATTACAGCGATCGAAATAGCTGAAGGTATTATGAAATAGAAGTTTATCGTTTGATTTGTTTCATAAAGGGAAGCATATGCCTATGATCATTGGATACGTTTCAATTGATATATAATCTTCAAGAATTCTGTACGATAGGTTGAATTCTTGGTATTGAGATTTCGTTTCTATCTCGAAAATAGTTTAGTAGAACTCACAGTTTGTATCGATATTCCTCAATACTAGTTAGTATGAATATGTTCCTGAAAATTATTTAACACGATCTATTTTTCGAGTTTTACATTGAAATCTACATGAGTAATTATGCATTCAGAATTCATATTTATCTCAATAGATCATAGATCATTGTGACTACGGAAGTTGTAGACATAATAAATATGTACAAAAGGCTTACTAGTCAATTAGAGATCAATAATAATGTTGAATTAAGGAAGGTAGATTAGAAAGAAAAAGAATAACAACATTACAAATTAAAGAAAAGATTACTTGCAAGGAAAAACATGCAAAACGAAAGATCATCTCTTTGACGATGTTAGATTTTTATCGATTTTGAATGTTTTGCCTTTGTATAATGAAGTGGAATAGTACGTTAGATTTCCAAAGATTATACCCGACGAAGAGTCTCTTTATCGAGTTCATTTGTGTAAGTATTTCTTATACCTTATAGGTGAGCCTCCACTTGCAGAAATGCATCCAATGCGTGCACTTGTTTCTATACCTCGAAATCCACCACCGTGTTTACGTCAACCTGAAGAATGGTCCAATGAATTCAATGATTTCATTCGGCAATGTTTAATAAAAGATTTTGAAACTCGACCAACAGTTAGCTACATGTTAACTCATCCATTTCTAACACAAATACCAATGGATGGCGTTGAAGCACGTCGACATATCGTACAGATAGTTCAACGTAATAAACGTTGCTATGATTTGTGTGTTAAAAAGACGAGTCGCGAAACATGTGGAGTTAAAAACGGACATATTAGAGGAAAATCTGAAACATGTTCATCAATAGCTATTGAAACAGGAACGGCAACATATTCACCAGCAGCTGAATCTATGATTCAATCGTCAAAACGAATGTTACAAATAATTAATAAACCATCTGAACATCATAAACGACCGGCACCACCACCACCCATTGATAATGGATATCCTAATCAAAATTATAAAACAAAACGCAAATCTCAATCACGACGACAACAAAAACAATGTGTCAATGAAAATAATTCATCACAATTTCATTTGTACGAACAAAATCCTGATGATATGCCTGTTCGTCATCCATCATTAGTAAAAAAATCTTCGAATACATACTTTTATAATTCAACGTATGATTCAGCTTATCCAATTAATTCAGTATCAACAGATGATTTGGCACAATTAGAAAATTTCGATGAACAATCAATCATGACTTATATGTATCATCGATTTTTAGCAAATCAAATCTATACTTATATTGGTGATATTCTTGTTGTAAGTCTTATCATATCGAACGTATAGGATGACATTGAAAAAAAATAAACATAATCCAAAACATTCAGTATTTTTGTTCAAATTTTATCTATAAGAAACACTTCACTTAGAGTATACGAAGAGTAGTGAGGTTGATAGTTTCATATCGTATAGTAAGCTTTAAGAAACTTTCACTCAATATAATCTGGTAGAGAAAAAACATCTCTATTTTCTATCCTATTTCATCCTACTTCAACTAATATCATAATAATAAAATTTCGATTAGACCTGTTTTTCTATGATATGCGACGGTTATACTATATATTTTCAATGAAGTTTGATAGAAACAAAATCGAGTGCTATGATTTTCACTATTGGAAATAGGAAATGAAGATCCATTGAATCTTTTATCCTTTTTTTTGTTGACATGATTTTTTAAAGCTTCTAAATCAATCTATGCGAACGCCGCAAACTTATTTGTGAAGTGTCTTCAGGGAAATCTTGATTTTCAAATATGTCTTGACATCATGAATAGAAGATCTGCAAAGCTGTAGAAAGTTCAGATATTTTTTGAATTAATCATTAAGACGTTTTAACTGTTCTAATCAAACCTTTAACTCATTTGTTTGCTTTTTTCGAACGGTAAAAATCGCAGCTGTCTGTCTTGTTTCTATTAAAATTTTTATAATTATGGTATTAGTTGAATTAGAATCTAATTCGATAGAAAACTGAGCATTTTTTTTCTCTACTAGTCTTCATAAAGAAACAGTTCTATCAAAGATCGATTTTCCCTTGCGATCAAATTCATCTAATATACATTAAACTCAATACAAACTTTGATAATAATTCTAAGTAACTTTCTATCATAAAATAGCAACAGACGTACTTAAACACCTGCAGAGTACACATAACCTACCGTGACATGACAGAACACGACCAGGTTACAGGGTAGCACTGTCATAATATGTTGTTAAATTATTACATCAAACATTGTCGACATCTTTCCAAACTTTTACATGAAGAAGAATAATCGTAATTCATGGAAACAAAGATGACATCATATGTTTTGTATAAAGCGATAACTGAATTAGATTCGTCGAAGTATACTTTAATAGGGATGTTCGTGAATTTAACAATGATTTAGTATGAAATTATGACGTGGAATACAAAATGAAAAGATTTTGCGGCGAATTATACGTTTAAGAATGAATCATCTGTCTAGTTCAGCAACATCGAAAAGTATTTTTAGGTCTTCGGATCGTATATTGGGAAAACAAAATAAGGCAATCATTGAAACCCGATGTTGTTGATGATTAGAAACATTAGAGAAATTTAGTATGATTTCTATTTGCTTTATGTTTGAAACGAATACAATGCAAAGTTATTGATCATTTTATTTTTGTAATATCAAACGCAGCAGGTTAGGATAGGTTACAGGTTAAAAAAATTGTGTACCCTACAGTTCTCAAGACGCGTACTATTGAACATTGATCACTATGCATTGATAGATTGTAATCTTCATGAGTATTCTTTTCGAAATCTAAATACTTTTAGGCTGTGAATCCATTTCGGCCATTGCCAATATATGGTAAAGATGCCATGATACGTTATCGATCATGTATTAAACGTGAACAACCTCCACATATATATGCATTGGCTGATTTTACATATCAGGCTATGTTACATGATTTAGAAAATCAATATATTGTCATATCAGGTGAAAGTGGCTCAGGTAAAACTCAATCAGCAAATTTTCTCGTTAAACAATTAACATATCTTGGTAATGCGCCAACTAAAAGTTTACAAGAAAAGATTCTACAAATTAATCCATTAATCGAAGGTTTTGGTAATGCACGAACAATAATTAATGATAATTCATCACGTTTTGGTAAATATCTTGAAATGTTATTTACAAAACAGGGACGTGTGACTGGCGCACGTTTATCTGAATATTTATTAGAGAAAACTCGTGTCGTTAATCAAGGACATGCTGAAAGAAATTTTCATATATTCTATTATTTATTTCATGGTTTAGCATCAACATTACCCAATGATGAACAAGCTTTTTATTTATCGAAAAATCAAATATATAGATATTTAGAAACCGATTTAAATGATGATCAAGATTTGTCGGAAAATTTCAAAGAAAAATTTCGAACAATTGAAAAATGTTTCGAAATCATTGGATTTCAACATGATGAAGTTAAATCGATCTATCGTATATTAGCTGGACTTTTACATCTTGGTAATATTAATTTTCATCAAAACGAAGGATATTTTATCGATGGTAATACATGTTTAACTGATCGATATCTATTAAATATTGTTTGTGAATTATTTGGTTTGGATATTGTACAATTTGATTTAGCATTGACAACATGTAATATTGTTGCACGAGGTGAAACTATTCAACGTTCAACAACATTACAAGAATCAGAAACAACACGAGATGCTATGGCAAAAGCACGTAAGTTAGATTTTTTATTAATTATTAAATAAATATCATCGTACGTATTCATACATATATCATAGTTGATAAACGAATCGATGTTTTAGAATGTTCATTGAACTATTGAGATTCGATTAAACCTAAGGAAAAATATTTTTTGTTTCAAATTATTCGAAAACTAATGAAATGTATACTATGAATGTAGTCAAAGATATCCAGTGTATGAAATAGTGTTAGAATATTCATTACTCAAATTAGATTTATATGGCGACTAATTTAGTACTCATTTGGATCATCTCTCGAGAATTATGTTGATCAGTAAATTCATTTACAATAGATTGACTAATCAAGCAAACGATAATATCGTTCCGTTGTAAACAACTTCCGATTCCATTGGTTTTTCCTACAATGTTCTTCTGTACATTTGTTTCTTCTTTTTCGGAAGACTCCCGATTCATTTCTTATGTTTGTTTCTATTTTCGTTACGGAATAATAACAAAATAGTTTCGCATGCAAATTATGAACTCGATCATAATCTGTGTCTTCAACTCAAATTATAGATCTCATGAATAAAACAAAACAAAAAACAAGAAAATTAATTTTTCCTTTCATATACTTACTAGTGGATATAAGAGAATTCTAGATCGTCTAATTACAAGGAAAAAAACCTATTTTTAAAACAATACATGAATTATTTAACATAAAACATCGTGCGACATACGATCTGAAACAAATAGAAGTCTACTGATCTGGTGAACCCTACTTTGGTCGAAAGTTAAAAATTTCGACTGATAAATACACAATATTTGAGTTCTGTGCGTACAAAAAGATTAAAAATTTTTACTTTTATAAAAAATAAAACAGAATCATGCTTGATGAATAACTAATCTTTAGTTATAAAGTAGATTTCCATACGTTTTGTTTTTTTTCCAACTACTAATGATAAACCAGTAAGTAGATCTGATCAGTTGATGACACCATGTATCATTTTCGTTCTTTTTATACTAAGAAAATATTTTCTGTCGAAATGTTTACCTTTAGGGCCAATCTCTACGGCCAGATATATTCTGTATCGATGATTCGTATCGCAAACATCTAATCATGTTATGTAAATTACTTTTTGTGTACTCAAAAAGTGAGTACACTACTAAAATCGGTCAGTGTGTCCGGCCGTTAACACGATAACTCTTTACAAATACATTCGATTGAGCTGAAATTTTGTGCACAGAATCGTCTGATGAATATCTCGGTCGAGTTCGAAGATGAGAAGGATCAGGTAAGAAATGGCTGAGTTATCGAAAAAATTGTCATTTTTCACCAAACAATCCCTGAGGTGGGGTACAGGGATTTTTTTCAAAAAAAACTTTTTTCTCAGAATTATCCACAACTTATGTAAAGTGACTCAGTTTTTAACGCTGATTCCGAATCTGATATTAGTTTTGAACCAAATCGAGCTTTCTAAAAGAACATCGCCTGAAAAAGGTCTCGAAATAAACAAAAACTGCATCTAGGAACGAAATTGCATAGATATGTCTGAGATGATCAGTAGTTTTGGAGTTTCCCAAGATACTTATTCCGTGCACACATTCTAGAATGACTGATTTGTCTCATTCACTTTTAGAAGTACACATAACTCTCGGACATAAGTCCGAAGTTTTCACATTTATTTCATCTATATTGAAAGTCTTGAGTAAAACTATGATGAAAAAAAAAAGAATATATGTTCTATGATTGATAGAATAGAAAATAAAAGCTAACAACTTTGTAAGTACATCATTTTTACTTTTATTTTAGTTTATAATCGTTTATTTTCATGGATTGTTAATCGAATATCAACATTACTTTCACCATCGGCAATTATTTCAAACGATAAATCGAATGGCATAGTCGATGAAGAATCAAATGTACGATCGTATGCAGTTAATAATTTTAATACGAATAATAACAACAATCATGATGATCAAAGTGACAATGAAATGGACGAACATTTCGATACAAATAATGAAAATTTAACAATGATAACATCTTATCCACCGCCAACAGTTATGTGTGCTATGCGTCGTACACTTGATTATCTTGATATGACACCATCGTCATCGACATTTTTACTACAATTACAACAATCCGAAGATGATGATGATATTGGTGATCATATTTTAAATATAAATAATAATAATAATAATAATAATAATAATAATAATAATAATAATCCAAGTAATAATTCATCGCCATCAGCATCGCCAACAAATACGACAACAAATCGAACATTAAATAAAATAAATGATTTCAATAATAAATCATTAACTGAAGATTGTCAAAATGATGATAAACCAGTTAAAAATTTAATTGATAATTGGACGAAAGTTGTTGCAGCATCATCATCATCATCGAATTCTATACCAACAGGTGATAAAAGAAATTTTCCATCGAAACAAGGACGTTTAAATTTAACAAATCGTGCAACAAGTGAAATAAATCTATCATTAAGAAAGCAAACAGTTGAAAATAATATTAAAAAACATTATCAATCATCAAGTAATCTTTCAACCAATTCAAAACAATTATCATCATCATATCCAAGTATAATAAATAAACAAAGCATATTATCAATTCAATCGAATCATGAAAAACAACAAGATCATGATGCACTTAAAATAGCTATTTTAGATATATTTGGTTTTGAAAATTTTTCTACAAATACATTCGAACAATTATGTATTAACATAGCCAATGAACAAATACAATATTATTTTAATCAACATGTTTTTGCATGTGAAAGACAAGAATATATCAATGAAAATTTAGCTATTCTACCATTACCACCAAAAATGGATTTTACATTTTATGATAATAGACCATTATTGGATATGTTTCTAAATAAACCCGTAAGTTATTGATTAGTATTAGTCGTTTCTATCAGTAAATATTTTACTGAACGATAGATGATTGTATCCGAATCGATTTTAGGATCATGAAAACCTTTGTTTCTTCAGCCACTCATTTGTTAAAATCAATAGTTGAATATGAATCAGCTCTCAGTTTAACAGTCTAATATGTATTGTGTTGAATTTTTTTAAAACCAATCAATCAGAAACAGTCCAGTGAATGACGACTAACTTTATGTGATTCATAGAGCATGGATTGCTTTCGATCTTATGAAGAAATTTTCTAATAAGTGAAAATATCATCTGTGTAGTACATTAGACTGAATTAGTGGTATGCAGAGACAACACTCTTCTACGGGAAAAGTATCGAATAATGAATGCTCAATATATGTATTGACCGTTCAAAATAGATAACGAGGAAAGAAACGAAATGTATTTGCAATTGTAATAACTCTGTATCATCTTACTATTGTAGTACTATGAAAACTAAAAATATGCAATCGTCATCTGCATCTTCTAATGCACATAAAGATATATCCTGTATCTCTTCTGTTGAGAGTGGGGTGTGGATGTGGGAGAGAGTTTTGATATAGATGAGTGTCCTCTTCAGTATTATTCCATCCGGACCTAGGCACATATCCAGCCGTGCATCTTTCTTGTGAATCATTTTGCAAATTAAAAAAAATCCTACATAAAATCAAAAATTTGACGTAACTATTCTTTGTTAGGACAGGATAAGGAAGCAATAAGATGTATCCTGAAGACACCTCTGATTTCTACCCATATGTATTCATACGAAATTTGAAGTCCTCTCTAGGCATGCAACGAACCTGAGCATTTGAGTTCGTCTGGTTCGATCTTGGTTGGAACTGTTCTGATTGATCCGATAAGAATAAAAAGAAATCCAATAGAAAAAGAATTAAATCGCAGTTAACATGAACTAATCAGAAGTCTTGTTTACACATCTATATGGTTCGAATTTCGAAAAATTCCGATGCGAGAACTTACTCCTGAAAGTATTTCACTCATTACTCCATCTTTCAATGTCAGAAGTTTAAACCAAGCTCACACTCGAAATGGATGTGAACACGAATTGTTTGGTTCGAAATCGGGTTCCGATTTGTCGCATGTCTAGTCGTCTTGTTAGCTGCTATTCTAATAGTATAGAACTTTAATATATGTATACATTGTTTGTTTCTATCAAAGACTTAATATGTGTTCTATTTCGATGCATCGATTTTATCGTCATCAGTAAAGATAGACATAGAACAATACCATGTCATTATTATTGTTGTAGATTCGAATAGTTGACATTCATTCAGATATGGTATAGTAAAAGCACGAAATTTCTCATCGATTAATTGTGACACGTGGAAAAAGACCCTAAAAATGAAATTTCGATTCCCACGTGATTGAATCCGATATTGGATATGGTCAGATTCTGGTTGAGGAATGAGTAACGGATCTGCCGGGAAAACAGTACTATATTATTTAGATGCCCATTAGAAACTGATAGCATCACTAGAGATCTGCCAAAACCGTATAGTGAATGTTGTCGGATTCCGATTCCGTCGATTTGTATAGAAATTCACCATAATATCCGATTGGATCTGATTGATGAATCTCTTGGGTTATTTTCTAAAAAATCCAGTACCTATTCTTTTCATTGACAGAGTTGGTAGTCGATCGATTTCTAATATCGATTCAGATGGTCTCTATTCAATATCAATATCTGATTGTCGACAGATCTTCGATAAATATATAAAATTTCATGAAACTCGTATTTCCAAACTTCTAGTTAAATTTGTATTCTTAAAGAACACGGTCGAATAAACTTCGATGAGTGAAATTTTGTCATAAAAAAATTATTTTCCGAAACATTTCTCGAACTGAATTTCTTTGAGACTTATGATTATTTCGATGAAATTAAACTAGTTGATATCTAAAGTTTCTTATCCGAATACGAAAATGATCAGTTTTCCAATCGTACCATAGCAACATGAATAATTCTCCGTTCATCGAAATAGTAGAAATGTTTTCGTTTTCTTCAAAAAAATTTTCAGAAAATTGTTTTTAATCTAGGTTGGAATATTAGCTTTAATCGATGAAGAAAGTCGTTTTCCAAAAGCAAGTGACTATACATTAGTTGATAAATTAAATGCAAATTATTCAAGTTCACCATTATATATACGTTCGAAATCAAGTTTTTCATCGAGTTCAATATCATCGGCATCATCATCAACGCATCAATCGATTCCATCGTTTACAATAATACATTTTGCTGGTCAAGTTCAATATGATGCACGTGGCTTTCTTGAAAAAAATCGTGATTATTTAGCTCCGGAAATAATTCAAATTTTACGTTCATCACGTGTTCAATTGATAAGTACATTATTTCAATTGCCGTTATCGAAAACGGGCACACTACTAGAAAATGAATATCAACGTTGTAATGGAACAGCATTGCATGAATCAAATCTAGATTTAACTAATACATTGATGCCATTAACTGCTAGCCATAATCGTATACAAGCAACGGTTACAACTTATTTTCGTTATTCATTGACAGATCTTTTTTCGAAAATGATTCATGGTTCGCCGAAATTTGTTCGTTGTTTTAAACCAAATAATGATCGAATACCAGGCTGTTTCGATACTCAAACTGTCCTTGAACAATTAAAATATAGTGGCATTTTAGCAGGTAATGGAAATAACATGAACTATGAGTAATTTACATATATGTAATTCCGGGGGTTTAGTTAATGATGAACAAGAATCAAAAGAAAACGAACATTTCCATTGATAGATCTATCGACAATATTTCACAATTTTATTTTTGCGAGAAACTTCAATGAATAAAGTTCAACGATAGTGCATTTCATTGATTGAATTAATTATTTTTATTTGAAAATCTTTTACTGTTCTTTTCTTAAGCTTTAGACAAAGAAAAAGAATGACAGTGTTTAGTTCTCTTAGAGACTAATGAATATTCTTTTATGTAAGCACTATTTTATTCTAAAACG
Organism: Rotaria macrura; assembly: GCA_900239685.1. Lineage (NCBI taxonomy): Eukaryota > Metazoa > Rotifera > Eurotatoria > Philodinida > Philodinidae > Rotaria > Rotaria macrura. Next base: position 18,800 of record OENT01000744.1, on the reverse strand, counting down.
AAAATGTTAATTATCTGTCGATGTTGTTTTCAAGTTTGCACTCAATATGTAAGATGACTTGAAATAAATGAACTATTTCACAATTATCTTCGATGAAAATCTCTACAAAAATGAGATAAATTACAATTGTGAGAATTTCACATTGTAGTTGTCATTCATACATGAATTGTTGTATTTTTTCATTTAAAAATAATTCACAACTAAATAATCTAATCGAATACAATTTTTAATAAATCAGAAAATCTATCAAAAGCAATTAAATATAATATGACATTTTAGTGCATGGACAACAATGTCAGAGACTGTGTTATTCACATATTTTTCTATGTGATCAATATAATTACATTTGTTCTGCTTTATTAAAAATCTAATCTATTTCAGCCAATCGTTTTTCTTTTTTTTTTCGGAAAGTTATAACTATCTAGTCTAGACTTACCATTGTTTGTATTCTATGTATTGAATCCCAGATTTTAAAGAAATCTTTTGTTATATTTATAGCGGCTAAAATACGTCGTTTTGGTTATTCACATCGTATTCCATTTGCTAATTTTATTCAACGTTATGCAATACTTGTTTATCCAATAACGACTGATCTACCTTTAACACGTGAAAGTTGTGAAAATATTCTACATAAATTAAAAATGCAAAATTGGACAACTGGTTTGTATATTCAATATTTCTATATATGATGATACTGACGTTTTCATATTTCAGGTAAAAGTAAAGTATTTTTAAAATACTATCATGCTGAACAATTGACACGTCTCTATTTGAATACGGTCAATGCTGTTGTAACCATACAATCGTATGTACGTATGTATTTAGCACGTGTCTATCTTAAACGTCGTCAATATAAACATGCCAATGATATTATTATACAAGAACTTAATCGACATCCAAAATTTTCACGAGTTTGTCTTAACTATTTTATCTATCGATTATTTTATTTGTATGTGTTTTTTGTCTATCTATTTTAATATTTCTAGTCGATAATTATCGATGAACAAATCAAAGAAAAAGCAGCTATTTGTATTCAATCATGTATACGTGGTTATTTACAACGGTCGTATTTAAATAAATTAAAAAATAAACCATTATCTGAAGAGGCAGCTGCAATTATCATACAAAAAGCTTATCGTGGTTTTCTTTTTCGTAAAGCTTTTTCAATGTATCAACAACGTTTAACAATACAAATGCTTTGTTTTATACAACAAATTGAATTAATAAATAATGATTTTTTTACGAAAATAGTTCGAACAAATTATTGTGTTTCATTTAAATCCATTGAATCAATAACAAATTATAATCATAAACCATCATGTAAACTGATTCAACATATATTTCCTCCACCACCACCACCTCCATTACCATTACCATCAACAGTTGGCATATTTGCATCACCAATATCGAATGCAGAAACAACGAATCCAATTAAAATTCCGATTCTTTCATCATCATCAATGTTATCGTTTAATTCACGTTTATCACCAGTTCATCATAGCATCATTTTACCATCATATTCAAATCAATTACCATCGCCAGCATCGTCTGTTTCGAAATTTGCTCAAGTTCGTGATATGTTTGCTCGTGCACAAGTATCAACATCCGCTATAATTCATCCGTCTAATCCAATCAAAAATCATATATCAATAAATACAACTTCAACACAAACAATACCATCTATTGAAACAGCACCACCACCACCACCACCACCACATAGTCCTAAGTCGACAACTGTTTTAAGTGCTGTACAAGAATATCAACGGCAACATATTAATATTCATCCGCCTGCTGTGAAACGTTTCAATCAATTAAATAATGGTATCATACCTAATGCTAATCGTTTATCGAACATTGGAGGAATACGTGGCCGTGCTCATGGACAAGTCGGTTTACATAGCAATAATAAACTACAACAAAAATCAAATATACCAGCCTATGCGACATCATCACCCAAACCGCAACCGAAGCCTATTACACGAGTAATTTGAATGTTAAACGTAGAGTCATGTTTTATTTATTTAGAGCTAATCTTTTATTGTGAACATATGTATCCTATCATCTACGGTAACCTACAGATTTCGTCATGTTGTCGTATCCTGTCTGTCACAAACAGACAGTTGTTCTACTGATCCTTCGAGGCAGAATAAGCACGGGCAGGTTTCTTTCACATCTGGCTCATTTAGCACTATAGTCAAGTACTCGATTTCTAGGATCTTGTACACAGCATGGTAAAAATATAGCACCTACTAAATGTCAATTCATAAGTTTTAACTTAATTCAAAATACCCTGATACAGTCGTATTCATGCTACAGTTATCTTAACGACTATGAATATTATGGTAATATGCATAGATAATTTCTATAGAACATACAAACATTGAGTTCCTTCGATTGATACTAACGAATTATTATCATTATTAATCTTGTACTAATTCAAAGTACGACTTTTTTTTTCTCTCCTGAAATATTTGAACATTACTCATGTATGATCCTCTTGAGTTTCATTTTTATTGTCTTTCAAAAAGAAATTTAAATAATCTTTGTTTTTTTTTATATTCGCTGACATTAAATATCCTTAGGAATATTTATAATAATGAAAGTTTTTTCTCATTAAGGAACCATCAATGTCGACACAACCAAAATATCCATTTCATATTTTACTTCGTAAAACTGGTCAAGATTTAAGTACGGGACAAACGTTAAAACGTCGAATAATCAATGAAACAAAGCAAATCGATTTTCGTGGTGTATTGAAATCACGACATACATTGAATGGTACAAGCGATAATGAAATTATCATTCGATCAAATAGTTTATCTCAACATATGAATATTGATAGTCGAATACGAATGAATGATCTTTAAAAATGATGAAATTAAACAACATAGGCTCCGGTGTGAATATAGGATTCATGAAGAATAGAATTTTCATCTAGCATATATATATATGAAAATGTATATTCATTTAACGCTTTTGTTTTAATTATTCTGTTGGTTTTGTTTTAATTATCAGTCTTTAATTCATAATGACATTCATATTTAATAAAGTTTTTGTTCTTCTTCGAAATAGAATTCATGAAAAAAGAAACGATATTTATCGAATCATAAATCGTTAGATAGGTAGAAATATAGACCGATGTTTTCTATGCATCGATTTCAAACGAGAAATCCGATTAGTATCGATAGTTATCATTGCACATGATTCTATTTTTATGACAAACATAATAATATATTCTTATATAATCTAATGAAATCTTCGATCCGATATATGTATCTCACGATGTGTATACAACGTACATCTGTATCTCTATTAGTTAAATGGCTTTATATATTTCACATGGTATCCATATGACAAAAATAACTTATACTCATCAGTTCGAGCATTATTGTCAAAATTCTTTTCTTTTGATACAAATGAATAGAGAGGAGATAGACAATTATTTATTCTATACGTTTCCTTTTTACATAAATATACAAATCGAAGATCAGAGATCGTAAACGATTAGTACATAGATGTACGTAGTGCAAATCCGTTTGGTCTCATATTCATCTTGTTTTTTTGCTTTCTTCCTATGATTGTATGTGTAAGTACGTTCTGTGGCTATATGTCTCTTTGCTTTCCATTTGTTTCGCTCTTCATTTCTTCTTTTCTCCGGATGAAGAAGAGCAGAAGACAAATCGTCTCGGAAAAGCCTAACATCGAGAAGAGAGAACATTAGAATTCGTCAACGTTTACGTTACTATCGTGTTTTTAGGTTTTTGAAAACGCCGAACAAAAATATATTTAACAGAATTAATTGAACAACAATCTATGATTACATATATCAATATGAAACATTTATATTTTATTTCGTTACATAGTCGATCTATAACATCACTAATATTCATATCGATTTTATACGCGACATTGCTCGGTAGGTATATATTGAAAAAGAAAAAAAAAACAACCATAAAGTACTCAGACGATCCTTTTATTCTTTTCAGTTATTATTTATCAGGATTGACTATGAGAATATTCTTTCACAGTAGGACTTCATCAATGTTATCAACTCGTTCTAAATAGTTCAACATTAGAACAACTATCTTTTGACAACGTCATTGCTATTTAAAAGTTACATTTGTCATGATATTATTTATCGACTGCGAAACTATTGTCAGTTGTTTCAGTAGCCTGAAGGATAAATGACTAGATTTTGTCATTCAAAACTGTATCCAGGATTGATGAGAGGATATCAAACAGCTGCATATACATCTCATTAGTTTTTGATTGTTCGCTATATTTTCTTCTTCTATTGTCAATCTAAAAGTAACAATAATATTTACTATTACTTTTTATATTTTGAATAGATGTGAGTAAATGTCAAGATTTTCGATCACCATTTGGTGCCCTTATCGATTGTGATAGCAAGACTCATGGTAATTGTTCAGATGAACAACGACTTTTATTTTTTTTGATGCGGTAAAATACATATAAATTGTTACAGTTACTTTTGGTTTTTTTTCCTTTAATCAATAATTATTGAATATGATGAATGTTTAGTAATTATTCAAATAATGTTCGACCTGTACGAAATGCTAGTCTACCAGTACCAGTTAAATTAGGTTTAACATTAACACAAATATTTGATATGGTTAGTATAATTGATATTTTAAATAACTAAGAAAAATCAAACATCAACGTACAATCCTATTTCATTTGTTATAATTAGATTGAAAAAAATCAAATATTGATTATAAATGTATGGCTCGATCAAGAATGGTACTTGACTATACATATAATTATATCTTAGGATTGTATACGATTGTTTTCTTTTTCGTCGTCTAGGTATGATGAATTTCTTCAATGGAATCCAGCCGATTTTAATGGTATTCGTCGTCTTAATCTTCCATCGAAATTAATTTGGTTACCCGATATTGTTCTATATAATGTAAGATAATCAAAAATATCTCAAACTAACAATTCTTAATAACAAACAAATTTTAGAATGCCGATGAATTTTCCAATAGTAATACAATGCAAGCTAATGCTATGATTATTCATAATGGTAGTGTATTTTGGCCTATACCAACACGTTTAAAGAGTACATGTCAAATTGATGTCACCTATTTTCCGTATGATGAACAAGAATGTAAATTAAAATTCGGCAGTTGGACATATAATGGTTATCAAGTTTCGATTGAACAACGTTTTGATGCTATTGAATTATCTAATTATGTTCCCAATGGTGAATGGGATCTTGTTGATACATCATATCAAGTGAATGTTGTTCGATATGCATGTTGTCCAGAACCATTTCCAGATATAACGTTCTATGTTCGTATACGACGACGTATTCTATATTATTTATATTCAGTTGTTTTTCCTTGTGTCATGTTGTCTATTTTAACTTTACTTGTTTTTTGTTTACCGCCAGAATCCGGTGAAAAGATTGCGCTCGGTATTACTGTTTTACTTGCATTTAGTGTATTTATGTTAGCTATTGCTGAAAGTATGCCAGAAACAAGTGAACACATTCCATTGATAAGTATGGCTTTTATGACTTTTTTAATTTCGTTTTTTTTCTCTTGTTCTTGTCTTTCAAGGCTTATATTTAACTGCTGTCATGGCTATGACGAGTGTATCAGTAATGATGACTGTATTAGTTCTTAATCTTCATTATCGTGGTCCGAAAAAAAATGAAATACCATTTTGGCTTCAACAATTATTAAGTATATCGATGGCAAATATTATTCGAACAATGGGTAGATCGAAAAGATTTAAAGTTTGTAGAAATAAAGGCGAAATACAACTTCGAACGAGTTTTTTTGATAAAGATAAAAATCTAAATGCTACTAATTATGCATCAGCCAATGGACTTTTATTATCTTATATGAATATAAATGAAGCAAGTATTAAAATACAAACAACAAGTGATGTAAGTAAAATCTAAATGATTATTTCTAATGAAATTTATCTAATGTAAACCTATTATTCATTCCTTTCATTGAACACATTTCCATTTCATACTCTTAAAATGAACTAGCAAATTGAAGTAAGAAAACGACGTATTTTTTGAAGTATTAATTTGTGTCTCATCGATGAACGATGATAAAATCATAGCATACTAATATGTTGTCCTCAACAACGAGCTCTTAATACAAGAAAAGCTATTTTGGAACGAAGAAAAAAGTTGAGTTCACTAAGCAGAGAAAAATAAACTCTTACGTGATTCTGGTTTTTTTTTTATGCACCTCGATCTGTTACTAGGCATAGTATTTTCTAAAGAAAAACGTAATCTTGTCTTCAGTTAAATGAGTGACGTACATAATCACAAGATTTTCCCTAATCAAAAATTATTTTCTTAAAAATTTCTCTCTTTCTATTTACAAGACGAACTCAGTTGAAAATGATAATGACGATAGTCTAGAACAGCAACCAAAACGGCAACCACAATCACAACAAGAAGAAATTAGACGTAAACGTTCGACTCGTTTGTATCCAGAAGACATTCAGTCAAAAGATCGATCAATGTCTCGTTCGAGTTCAGTTGGAACAATTCAAGATGAAATTCAAGATACATTGCATATTTTATTACAAAAACAAAAAGAAATGGAAAACGATCAAAAAATTACAAATGATTGGCGTCGTTTAGCGACAAGAATTGATAAAATTCTATTTTATATTTTTCTTCTTTTAACAATCATATCAACATTAGGTCTTCTTGTTGTTGTGCCACTTTTTCGTACTAGTATACAAAAAAAATCCAAATTATGGCGTGGATCCCGACGACCTTAATCAAAGAAAAACAAACAGAAATAAATATTTGTGTGTGTGCGTGCGTTTGTTTTTAAATAAAACTTAATACGTTTTTTTTTCCTCATCACCATTGCTGTGCATGTTCAACTAAATTTGATCGATAGCCGCATTTTGGACACTCGACAATATTTCCTTGCGGCATATAGGGTGAAATATGTTTACAATTCGGGCATACTTTTTGAGCACCGTTGTAGGATATTGCAGATGAAGATGCTGCATCAATTGTTTCATTATTATGTGTAATAATTGATTTTGATAAGGGCTTATGTACTTTTGATGTAATCAATAGATGTTTACTTCCAACCACTCTTCGTACAGGTACAGTGTCAACTATCGGATGAATGTTTGATATATTTTTATAACATTTTATAAAGAGAATAACATAGAAACTTGAAAGTATTATATAGATAATTGAAAAAGTAATTTCACATGATATAAAAGCTTGTTTAAGAGACGTATAAGTTGACGATGAAAAAGATGTTGAAGATGCTTGAGCACATTGAATACCTAGACACAATGTAAAATTAGAAACAACAAACGCCATTGAAAAGCCAATAAGAACAATCGACACTAATATAGATATTATTTGAAGAACTAATGCTACCATGGCTTTTGTTTGTGTATTAGTTGCACAAACTAAAAAAGGAGATTATATTTTAATCAAAAATTTTCATCTAACTTACCACATGCATATGTAGCTATTGTTGCTGCAATCATAAATGGAAATGACCAAAACCCTGCAAAAATATTCGCTCGAAATAAATCCACAACGACATTACCAATTTCCATGCTAACAGTTGCAAATGTCATTATCAATTGAAATGTAGCCAATATTCCAACTGGCAATGGATACCAATATCGTTCCCAATATATTGATGAAGGTACATGGTAAGATTTTCGTTTGAAATTCATGTTATTAATATTATTATTATTTATTCTATGTACACTGTTAGAAGAGAAATCATTTCTATTACTCAACATTTTCTGTTGCACCGAGAGGAAGAGAGAAAAGAAAGTAATCGGTACTTCATTTAGATGCAAGTAGTTTCGAAAATTCATTGATCGTAGAAATTTTTGTTGATTCTCAATTCATAGTATGTTTTTAATGTGCAATATTTAATGAAAAACAAAATAATCCGATTACTATGTGAAATAATTTAGCTCATTTTTAGCTATTGAACTTGATCCTTGATTTAGAGCAAAACGATTAAAAATTACGATAGAAATACTCTGTCTTCATTTCTTTCATCTCTATACACAAGAAACACAACGACCTTTACGTAGTTGTGTCTAGTGAAAAAAAAGTACAAGTCAGAACATTTTCTTTTTGTTTTAAGTAGTTGCACTGCATCAAAATAGAACGAAGTACATTGACATAAATCAAATCTAATTATACTGTATAGTAAATGGCATATGTAAATTTTAATGAAAAAATTCTATATTCAAAACATCAACTAAATGATTAATAAAGATGTCTGAAAAAAACTTAGTTCATAAGATATTTAGTTGATTATCCTTATTGACTTTATGCAGATTAATACTCGAGAAAAACTTGCGTTTTTAAGATTCTTAATAAAATTGAGAAATATTTATTCAGTGAAGATTGACGCATCTATCTATCCGTATAGGTCAGTAAATTTTTTTGTTTTCTTATAAAATACGAAGTGAAAATATTAAAATTCAATAGTTACTATTCGTTGTTCTATGCTTTATAGAAGAGTTTATTAAAAAGTTAAAACTTCTTTGTTTTTTTAACATTCAAGTTAAGTAAGAACGGAACAAACCAATGTGTCACTATTTTTCTTCTTTAAGTTGTCAGATAATTAAAAAAAAACAAAATATGACGTATTCATGGTGAAATGCAATTGCTGGGGTATGAAATAAAACTATGAATATATATATATATATATATATATGCCTATATTCATACAAACGAAGATAACAATCTGCGATTCGTTGTTATTTATATAGTCATTGTAAAGAACAAAAAGAAATCAAATACTACATAGAAATACAAGAAAAATCTTTTGCTGTTATGTTATTATGTTCAAGGTCATTTCAATTTAAGATCTAATCGATCTTTGAAGAATTTGTTTTGGTTTAAAATTTGATTGAAACGTACATTTTTTAATATTTTCTTTCCATCGTACGTTTACGAATTTCACACAGTAAGATGTTTGGGTTAAAAATGTTCATTTATCAGGAAAAGAAATTTAATTAACATTCGTATCAATGGAAGAAAATTTTCTGCATAACATGGTAGAATTGATCGTTACAAAACAACAAATTGGCTCATACAATCGATGATAGTTGCTAAAAATGTCAAAGAATTTTAATGCACACAAAAGGAATTTTGTGAGTAAACATCGAAGAGAGAAAAATACTGAGGACGCTTATTCATAATAAATATTTCTTTGTTAGATTTAATGTGTTATTTTTTTTTTAGAATCTCTTACTCTATTTTGCCGATAAACTTCTCAAGAATATCTAACGAGAAAATGTCATTCTAGCAAAAGATCGATATGAAAACAAAAACTATTACAATCCATAAAGTATATGAAAGATTTGTAGCATGTAAAAACTGAAATGACAATGAAGTCTTCTGTGTAAAAATAACTTGATCGTATCGTAATCAAGCATATGAATTTTATTTTCATGACTGAAAATTTTCAATAGCATTTTGTTACAGGTCAAAATATGAATCGTTGATTGTTCTGTATCCATATCAAGTTGTTCAATAACCGTTTTTGTCAATATGTAACCAATTTTAATGTAGACTTATTTTTTTGTAAGAAAACTTCATAAATATCGCCCTGTGTCTATATTCATGTTCGGAATAATCATTCAAGTTTCATGAACGCTAAAAATCTGTTACTCAACTTGACTTTCATTTTTGAAAGCCGATATCGAAATGAACCAATAGACTTCTCTTACATGTAGTTCTTGATAAAGAAACCACTATTGTTACAAGTACTCAGGTATTGAAGATGAAAAAATTTGAGTATCTAGATTATTCACATCTGATTTTCATGTGTCAGTACTTGTATAGATTTCAACTATTGAATGTTGAATTTCTGAACGCTGAGTACTCCTGTAGGAATTCTATTTGTATTTTGATTTGTTCTTAAGAAAAATTCATTAAGTTACGTATAGTAAGATTAAAATATAATATAGTGCTAGTGAGGAAACTCAAATGATAGGTAATGAAATTAACCATGAAAAGTTTTAGTTCTTCAATTGAGAAATCGATGACCTAGAGATTTAAGTCAAATTTAGATATGATTTTTATCCATGATTCTGGTTGTAAAACATGACAAACGCTTCGCTCGTAAAATTTATTGACCTTTTCCCTTTTCATTACTAACTTATGTCGTATTTCAAGAGCATGCTATTTTTCTAAAACCATCTGTACACAATATATATTAATAAGAGGAAAACTATTCTACTCAGCAAACAACAACAATAATAAAACTAAAACATAGAAATCTACTAAGATCACAGATGCTAGCACATAACATGTTTTTCTTTCAAAATTATCATGAAATAATATTAGTTTTAAAAAGGATAAATAAAATGGAACAACACTCTTACTACTTCATTCTACAATTTTCTTCAGTAAGATTAATTCTATCATAGTAGCATATTTCTTGAAAACAAATCGTCGTTCTTTGTGATTGTTGTGGTTCTGCAATAACTACTAACATGAACGATCATGGTGAAGATGTAAAAGATATTTGGCATTTTCCAATAACACCGATGCCACCACCTTCGTATACAATTCAAGCACCAGTACCATATGCGGTGGTACCACCTCTGCAAGCTCCTATATATCTACCACCTTCAATCGATTTGACAAAGATATCCGTGCCATATCAAGGTGCTCTGGTAACTAGTAATTATATACCTTTGCAAACAGCTCATATTCGAGACTACATGGCTTGGTCAATAGCCAATATAATTCTAGGTCTTATGTTAGGAATTATTGCTGTCATATTATCTTTACGGACGAAAAAACGAAAACAAGAAGGAAATATTGAAGATGCAAAAAGAATGTCAAGAATAACACTCTTCTGTAACATGTTAATTACTACGGTATTCTTTACTGTTGCAGCACTTTTCATCGTCTACTTCTTTTATTTCATGTCACTTCGAAACAATACATATTAGCTACGTATTACCCAAACGTATCTGTATGGGGTATAACATTTTATTTTTAATCCGTTTCCTTTGTAAACTTATATATAATAATAAAAATATTGGCTAACAGTGATATGACAATGAAAATTTTATTGAATGAAAAAGAATAAACAATGTGTACGCATATAGTTATGCATTTTTATTATTTTTTATGCAAAAAGGTTCCAAAAATAAGGCACTATCATCTTTGATAACAAACTAACATATTTATTAACGATTAAAATGATTGATGTTTGTAAAAGAACCTCTATGAACTATTTTATTTTATGATAATAATAAACAACTGACACTATTGAAGTGATATACACCAATTTAATAATAAATCTAACAAAAGTAGACAAGAAAGCAACAGCATAGTTTTCCGTAGATATAAATAGAATACATCGCTGTAGCTAAATTAGTATCATCTTCCAACCAACCTATCTATCAATATAGAGACACGTTGCAACATACCAGATGTACCATGAATAGCTAATCTACATGAATTTCTATTTTAGCTGCTAGGGACAGTGGGGTGTATGAATAATCTCTTCATAAACACACACATCCAACCATAGCATCACCCACATCCACACTCTCCCCAATGCTGTATACGGTCTTGTTGACGTATCGTTTTATCGCTCTTTGGTAGAAGCTCCGTAAGTGTTCCGCAACTTGTACGTTACTATTCTGTAAACCGATGCTCGTAAACACGCCGTTTGGTATTCGTTTAACGCCGTATACTGATCGTTCTGTACTAGCTGGGTAACTATGTCCATCTATTAACCATGAGAACCTCGAAAATTTGAAATCGAAATTTCAAACATTGACCGATTCACGGGAATGAATTTTGCTATATTGGTTTTCTTGTAAAAGTCGAAAGATTTGATCTAATTCAGAGTGAACTACATTCGATTCCTGAAGCATCAAGTTCCGTTGCCGAAGCTGATAGGCGTCGTCGTTGACTCGAGGCGAAAACTTCCAACGATAACAAATGAAAAATCAGCTCCTCTCTCGTCGGATCGATCCGTGTTGAATCAAGTGTCGAACAAACTTCGACGAAAGGTAAATCGACTCATTCGATTGCTTTTCTGTTATTTGTGTCCTCATTTATCCGGTTCGTAGAAACCAATTCGCCGAACGTTTAAACAACGAGATCTGACCAACGATGTTTGTTCATATGTGGACGTATTCAAAGAAGCTTTTAATCAACACAAATCTTGTTTGAATGACGACGAGTTCTATACACTAGCATCGTAAATCGACTCGGAAATGGATGGAACCATTGATTACAATTATTTTCTTCAACAATACATTAAAAATACCTAGAATTGTTCATCGTTTTCGTTTTCATAACGATTTTCTTCTCTGAGTTTAACTTCGTTTTTTACAAGAACGAAGTTTTATCTCAATTAACAACTACAGTGGTTTCAATTTAACTCTTGTCGATTTATTTCAATAAAAAAACGACCAAAATCGGTTGATTCTCTTTGCTCAATCTGATCTTTTTAACGATAGATCTATCGATACAATGTAAAGAGAGAACAACAAAATCTAGAGCAAGATTGATCGTTTTTCATTTAAATTTGACGGTTGATTAATCGAATCTCCGTGATGAAAACAAATGCAAAGAGAAGTTCTCTAAGGTTGATGGGCATGAACGATGCTCTCTCACTTCCTAGCAAATAATTTAACTCGGAGAAACAAAGATTGAGAAAATATATTTCTCTCTTCATCGAGTTTGAGCTCGATGTCCTCTATAAAAGACGAATAAAATTGAAGGAGAGAACGATGTTCGAAGTTTGTTTATCGACATAAGGATCTCACAACGATCAACATCATTCGAGGATGAAGTGTTCGCTCGTTGTCACTATCTCGGTAAATAATCGAAAATAATTTCAATCGTAGAATTTGTTCTTGCTCATAATCAACGATCGATGTCTCACGCCCAAGTTACACAAATAAACATGTTCACAAATATCTAGTGTTAATTCAACTCACATAAGTAAGTGCACTGGTCAAGATCTCCAAATCGTTTTTTTTTGAAATTGATCGATCGAAGTACATCATTCGATGCATTTTTTTTGCGCTGATTACCAATATAGCATTTGTTTTTGAGAAAAAGAATTGCATCTATAACAGGGCTACTTACTTTTCAAAACCCTTATATTGACCTTTTCAACGCAAAGCGTTTTCTGAAAAATGCCGATAAACCAATATATTTGATAGAGACTTTATTTATTTACAAATTGATTAGTTTACTTGTAATTTTTGTTGCTCAAGAAAACTGCTATGTTCTTGTACAGTTTCCGATCTACTGTGTCCACATTCAGCTTCTGTTTCACGAAAGCAGCTCGGGTTTTTGTTAAATGTTTATAGGTAAACAGAAGATCAATGATCAAACAACGTCATGTAGATTTGAGCACAACAAGTGCTCAAAAAAAAATAATCATAACAGAGTTATGTTCAGGCAAGCCGATCTTCTCAAAATGAACAAATGAAGCGACAACTCAAAGAAAATCTCGAGCTCAATTCGTTCAATTGAGTCGAATTTCAGTTTATGAAAGAAAACTTAACTTATCATCAATAAGGTTTTGCTGTCTATCCTTGTCTTGCAGTTCAACGATTTATTCGATTGATCGACATCAACATGTTCATTTTTGTCAACTGTTCAACGATGAAAAATGAAGTTAAACTTTTCATCGGTCGATTCTTTAACACCGACTGTGAATAAAGGAACTCAACATTGTTAAATTCGTTGATTTTCGTCTCGTCATCGTGTCATAGTGATGCAATTTTACTGCATCAGGAAAATTATGATCACCTCGATGAAAGCAGGACATCTATTCTGTTAAATGAGAAAGAAAGGTCATGAAAATCTATGTTTTGCTACACATTCTGAGTAAAAACGGAAGACATAGCCGATCAATACAGATTCTTTTTCATAAAGTAACTCGATAATCTTTTTTAGTCTAGTCGACTGTCTTTTAACAAACGCCTCCTCTTTAGATGAGTCTCAATCGATAAATCATCTTCTTCACTGACAATTAACAGTTGACTCAACTTTCACATTCGCAAATCGACGATAATAAAAGATTCATCTCATTGAAATGCGATTTAAAATGTAAGAAATGAAAGTTGAAACAGGATTTATTTTATCTGTAAATGTTTATCAATTGTAGTCAACCGATGAAATGTGAATATATAGGCGTGAGCCTGGCAGACTCTATCTTATTTGACAGCATCTGAACAAGTTCGTTTTCTTAAAACAGCCGTTGGTCGATAACCTAATGGTCGAGTTAGTTTGGTTGCATCGCTAACTTCTTGTCTTATTGTCGTTAAATGAGAATGAATAAACAATCAAAAGAAGTTCATATCGTTGTTCGCAGGTCGGAATCGTTTAATAAAAGCAAAAGAAATTACTTGTGAAACGTTTTTGAGAGCATTTGTATCTGTTATTGATCAATTGTTTCCGATATTTTCTCTGTAGCTTTCTGTGCTTCTTTGTCGAATTCATATCCAATGTCGGATACTCTTTTAATGAGATCACTCGAGAAGAATGAAGAACGATCAATTTACCGACACATGAGACAGACCTCTTTCACTTTATCTCAGAAATCGCCGATCTGCTCTCGAGTGACATTCGAACTTTTCATCGTTTCGCACTTCAAGGCTTTCTTCGAATGAAAAAAGTCGACGGTCAAGCCGTCCCCTTAGATATCGATGAAGACAAACCTCATGTATTTATTTCGAGCTTCATCCTAAACATCGCTGTCTTCGAGTTTCATGGCTGGATCTCGACATTTTTTAATATTATCCAAACGAAATTGATCGATTTTAATTTGAAAGTTTTTTCCTGATTGCACTGTTTTCTTATCTCGCCTTGATTTCCTTATTCTAAGTCAATCTGTCTTTTGTGTAGTCGATCAACGAGCCGAAGAATCCTTTTAGTTGCTACCGATTTCTTCGGATCTTGATGAATCAAGAGACAGAGACAAAGGTATTTCATTTTATTCAAATAAATCGAAATCTCTTGGTACCGGTATGATTATCCGACCATGATAAATGAAACACATCAGTGCTCCACATCAATGAAATTTGCGTTTATTTGTAGGGGTTCATTAAAGTATTTGACGATCTATTCGATGCCTGCTAACTTGAAAATAACTGATAGATTGTTGACGTTGAATCAATGTTCACCAATAAACTCTTCGATGAAAAAAGTTCAAAAAAGTGAATTTTAATTAAAACATTCGTCTGTTTCGTTTTCATCCATCAAGCAATCTATAAGTACGATACGATTCTCTTCGATAGACATTGATAACGAATTCTACTTAAAAGTTTAGATCAGTGGTCTCAGTGAAGAATGTACCAAGAAAAATAATGTACGGTACCCTAATGAAACAGAACTTACAGACTGTTTTACACGCTGCAGAAAAAAGTGTGTACACTGTTCAAACTGGAAATTTATTGTACACTTTGTTTTTATCTGTTTTGGAACCTTTATGCTTCGAAGAAATTTATCGATTGGGTATGGCAAAGCTGTGGATGGATCAGAGTGCTTGGTGAATGTTTCAGTTAATATCTTTTATTCGGTCAGATCTCTTTTTCTTTTGTGATTTAAAAGCATTTTCCTTTTAAGTAATATGAATCTTCATGAGCTTATTAAACTGAAATATGAGATAAAATTTTTATTTTGTGACAAGACACCAATTTTACGTTTCTCGTTCACTTCGTACACCTTGCTCTACAAAAAAGTCTGTACTTTTACATGATGTCCTGTAAAACAAAGTGTACCCGTACATCCTATTTCAGAGTCCCATTAAGAACAATGGGTTAGATCTATTGTCTTCTGTTTTATCGATTTCGTTCGAAAACATAGCGATTTTTGAAAAAGCTTCAATTTAACGAGGATTAAATTATCTAGACATGGAAAACATGTCGTTCATGAAAATGAAGTACTTATTTCAAGATTTATCGATCCCATTCTTGCCGATGTTGATAAGCTGCAACGTCCGAAATATAAACCAATGAGAATCTATCGACATCGCCAGTTATTATTCAATCAACTTTTACTCACCTATAGATGCAAAAAAGGTGAGACTCCAGTGTTTTGTCTTGGTAAATTCAATTTCTACTTTTTTTAACTGTTTAAATCGAATCGTTTCTTGTTTCTCTTTAAATTCACTGAATTATTTTTTCATTCTTACTCTGTATTCTCGAACAATTTTCATTGGTAGATTTAAATGCCAATCAAGACGAATCGTCCAAGAAAGAATGAATGAAGGCAGACAAGAATCGGGTTCGTATTTACATAGTAGCAGTGTATTCAATAGCAGGTGTACCAAGCAGAAGTAAAATGTGCAGAACATCTCCTACTTCTAATTTTCACTTTTCTCTATAAACCAACGTGTACACAGTACACTTGATTAAAAGCATTTACACTTACGGTCTAGAACTTAACCTACTGTATAAGATATTATATTGTGACTTTTCAATTATTTTTCTTGTTCAAACTCATTCTTTTCTCATATTTAAAAAAATATTTTGTCGTATTATGAAACAGTATGCCTATTTATTATTAAGTTGTAGGCGGGCGCAAAGGGGTTGAATGTGAGAGGCTTTGCCTCATTCTTCATCATTTGGATCACATTTGCACACGAATTAGTGGTATTCACATAGACAAAATAATTTGACGGTGACAGTGCTATGATTAAAATGAAGAGATACAGTTGGTCGAAAATTCCGAAAAAGCCTTAGCCAATTTTTTTTCAGGCAGGTGACCCTTATATCTCTGCCAAAGACGTGTTGTCCGTCGTAATTGCTTTCTAAATCTTAAGTTATATTCATCACCGCATAAAGAACAATATATTTTGCTTTTTAGATCGAAAGAATGGGTTTCAGTACGCTTTGGTGCCAGAAACAAAGTGTAAACGTTCACTTTGTTCATATAAGTAAAGTGTACATGTACATTTTGTTTCAGATTTCCATCGGAAACACTGCATAGAAGATCCTGCATATACTAATCCAACTAATTGGCACGCGACATCGAAGAGTATCGCTGATGTGATTTGTCGTTACTGCATAAATTCTATATTAATTTAACTAGTTCTATTGAAGATAAAAATATGTTCTTGAATAGAAGTTTATATTCATCATTTCGATTTCGATATTTATTCACTGGTCTTGAGAAAAATAATAAGCAACACTCATGCTCATCATCATCATCATCATATAAATTAAACCTTACAATGAAGGAACTCGTTGATTCAAAACAGTATGAAAAAGCTTTAAATCTTTTTCATAAACAGTCGGAAATCTCATCACATTACACTATAACAATGGCTTTAAAAGCATGTGCAAAACTGCGTGATTATCAACAGGGAGCTAGAATTCTTCAAAACGTTTCACCAGAAATATTGGCCAATCCTTATGTTCAAACGTCATCAATAAATTTTTATTGTAAGTCAATGGTTTTTGTCAATGGTGATTTCTTTATGAAGCGACATTAGATACATTTTCAAAGAATACTTTTGAGAACGAAATACAAAATACTTTATTATTACTTTGTTTCAGTCGAATTCATTAATAAGAGTTACATAATTAACGATTGTGCATTTTTTTATCGATTATATTAACTAATGTTCTAGAAAATAAGTTTAACCTATCGGAAAATTGTTTCTGAGAGAAATGCACAAGATGATATTTTCTGGATTTCAGTTTTTTTCACTTCTTTTGATCATGTAAATTGGCTATGATAAAATCATTAAAGGACTTTCCGTTGATACATTCTCACTGTTTTTCTAAAGTTTACAAGTAAATGAAATTGTTGAGATATCTATCCTCTGCATAAGTTTCATGTTCTAGATTGCCTCCTTGAGTCACTTAATTCATCAAATTTAAGATAAAGATTTTATCTCAGTCAGTCCATTCGAAACTTTAAGAACATATTAACTATTGAAAAAGTCAGTTGTTCCGGTTTAACCCAACAAAACTTATTCTTAGAATGAACTTTATGCGTATTTCATTCGTTTATAGTCTAGAACTTCAGTAATAAAATTTTAAAAATTGTTTTCCCAATGTGACAGTGAAAAAACGAAACAATTTTATCAACAGTAATTGGAGTTACATTTTCCTTTCAAACTTTTAATAATCAACAAAGCATTTCTATTTGCAGGAGAGCAGTTCGATATTTAGAATAGAGGCTTTTTCAGAAACTAAGAATACATAAGCATCATAACATTAGGATTAAAGCAAACGATGAGAGTTATAACAGAAAACGAGAGCAATTTAGTCTTGTGAAGATTATCATCTAACTAACTGACCGATATTTAAAATCATTTGATAAAAACTACAGGATCATATGTACTATAGTTTGTCAATCCATGGTCATGGTTTTCAGATCTATTGCATTCTCATTAGTATCCGGCATGGGTACGACTTAACAGGTTTCCGCGCAAAGTCAATTAACATCCTGAAGTACTTTTACATTATGCGAAGAATTATATTGTTTCGTTCGTTCAATAAACAACAGTAAGAGAAGAAGTGTCGATGAATAAATTGATGGAGGATTTGTTCGGTACTTTTCTACATGTAAAATTCGTAAAATTTCGCTGCTTATCCCTGCTTATCGTCAGTCATGATGAGAAGGGGTCAGGGTAGGAGAAAGGCATTTTCGAAAATTGGAGGGAAATGTGACCGAACGCAAAAATATGCCATGACTATCAACGTAAGACTGCTAGAAGCGAGTTCGCAAATTCTTACAGAATTTTGATGTGTTTGGTGGTGCAGCAAATATTAGTGCAAACATTAATAGAAGGAATATT